>BMAU01020306.1:0-230938 GCA_019973935.1 Trichonephila clavipes | reverse complement strand
TGCTTTCTTCATTACGTATTGCTTAGAATTTTTATTTTTCCCAAGATAATAAATACCGCATAAGAAATTGCATGCGTGAATATAAAATACTATATATATATATATATGCAGCACCATATCTTTAACTGGCATAGAGTACAATAAAAGTAGCAATAATATTATCCATTTTGTATTGTTTTTCCATTAATCTTAGTGTCAAAACTGATTATTATTTTTTTTCTATGGTTGCTTAATTTTATCGTTCTTTTGAGAATCAATGTAATGATTAAATGTTTTCATTTTTATACGATTTCTTTTCTCTTTAATCCAAATTCCATTTTCACCCCTTCTGGTTGTGAAACATTTTCCCTTCGCAATAACATTATAAAAATATTAAATGCTTTTCAGTTCTCTTTCCTGCAACGAACCTTATCTCATTTCCCTAAAAATAGATTTCAGATTATAAGAAGGGAGGAAAAAACCATTTCCACCCGACAAACTAAGGTTGGGAATCCAAATCAATGGAAAAATGGAATCCTAAATAAATATACAAATAAAATGAAACGATTTATATTCCAAGAATCACCAGATTCATGTTTGCTTTAAATTCTGCTATTCAGTACTTCGCACATTTATCTTTTCGAGTTTTACATTTTTTTGCTAAAGTCGTGGATTTTTCAAATAAGTTCTCTGCAACTGAGAACTGTTTGCATTAAATGGTAAATCGATGGGAGGTTTTTTCTCTGTAAAAGGCGACGAGTATAAATGAACTTAGGTTTGTGAAGGAAAAAGAAAAAACTTTTATTTTCGTGTCGAACTTCGTAAATTGCTTTATCTATTGAACAATGTCGCGTCTTTCGGTGACTTCAGTTTAATTGAACTTTTACTCAATTGCGTACATGTATAAGTGTACGCCTTTATTTTAAAGAGCCTTTTCTGGAAGAAAAAGTTTACCGTCAAGTAAAACTTATTCTGTGATTACAAAGAAGAAAATGAATTATTATCAATTGCAAAGTTTTAAAACAAGTGGCGTAATTTCTTAGTTTTTCTAGCGTTCTACGAATTAAACAAAAGAAAATGATATTTTAGTTCATAAATTTTGAGCAAATTTCAATAGGATTGCTTAGGAATAATTACATTTGAAGTTTCTGCGATCAAATAGAGGAAGAAAATAGAAAAGAAACATATAAGTGAAGTTTTTTTTTTATAAAGAAGTAGCAAAGATTCTGTAAAGCTTTAATTTAAGTTGGAGAAACTAGTTTGAAGTTAATATTAATATCCTTGTGTTTGCGATAAGATTAGTTTTCTTTTTCAGTTCCTTCTTTAAGTTTACTCTCTCTCTCTTTCTGTCTTTCTCTCTCTCTCTCTCTCTCTCTCTCTCTATATATATATATATATATATGTGTGTAGAGAGAGAGAGAATTAAAAAATCAAAATATATCAAAATAATAATAATATATCAAAACACACAATTTCAAAATGAAAATTTTTTTAATGACATGTAATAAGGTTACTGCTGAATAAAAGAATTAACAAAACAATAAAATTCAGCGGAGAAAAAAGAATGCAACGTGACTTTACTTTTGTTTCTTATAGAAATAAATATCACTAGTATTAGTACATTAGTCATTTTTCTAAAAACTTAATTTATATCTTTCAACTTTAAAACACCAATTTCTATCATAAATGTTAACTCATTCGACATCTTAAGATAAAATTATGAGAAGTACATTAAAATTTCCTCAAAATTTTGTATAATGAAACACATACACTCTGCTTTCTCAATTAAAGTATAAACAATATCTCCTTTAATACAAAATATACTATAAAAGTTAAATATTACATTATATTACTCTTCTAAAAGTTCTGCTCAGCAAAACTCAGTCACTTCAATGTTACTAAAATTGGAAATATTTATTTTACTGACCTCTATTTCTTAATGGCAGAAATTTTTGTTGAACAATAATCCACATGTTATTGTCATTTGATTTGCACTAGTAAAACTTTTATTTTTTCGATGTTGGTACTTCACTATTGTATTCCATGTTGGTCAATTCACTGTGTTATTGAAATTAATTTACAATACCATTCGGAGAAGAAGAATATTTTTTTTCTCTGGCGGAAGGGAGCAACGTCTTTCTTCACGGGGACAGGGTATCCATGCTTCTCTTCTTGTTTTTTTCCCCCTTCGCCATTAGAACGTTGTTTCTACCGGCTTCTATTTCTGACATGTTTTGATTCGCGGCACGCACGCTGAGAATATCGTTATTTTACGACGCCAGATGTGAAATACTCGTAATCATTATTTACAGCACTTATCTCTCTTAGCTGGCATACTTTGCACTCGTTTTTTAAATGTTGGTCAATTCACTGTGTAATATTTTCTATCTTGACTAGTTATTCAGGTCTCTTTTTATGAATTAATTCACAATACCATTCGGAGAATTTTTTTTATACTGAGACGTAGATCGAATATTTTTTCTGGCTTTTTTTCAGCATTTACTCTCTTAGCTGGCATACTTTGCACTCGTTTTTTAAAATTCTTTAACTTTAAGAACTGATTTAAGTTAAATTTTTCGAACTCCATTAGCAGGTAAATTCTACCGGCTTTTATTTCTGACATGTTTTGAAGCCAGAATCAGACTTAACTTTTAAAAAGGATCTTTATTTGATGAAATCTATACAAGTTCTGACGCTGAGAGGCAGAGAGAGAAAAAGAACGCGAAAAGTGGAATCTAAGTATTTTACCACTTAAGCCAGATGTGAGAAGTACCTCTGATTTTTATGAGTGCACTTGACCACGCACCCTTAAAGGTTAATGCTGACACATAGGGCTAATTGTAAATGGAAGCCTAACGAAAAATCTAGAATTATACATGTTTATTGGTGTATTTCTTCCGCCCACAATAGCCATTAGATCAAGGCATATGTTTTAAAAATATTATATTAAGACAGCGTACAAATTATCTTGTAAGAAATAAATAAAAGATGTGATTAGTTTGATACTTGAAGATGAAATGCCTGTTGGAAAAAGGGCCAGCATGAGTTAAATGCTAGATAGGGAATTTAGTTTTTGATCTAATTTAATTATCCTTAGGTCACACACAAAATATAAGAAGGTCTTCATATATATTATAACGAGCCTATTATGAGCTGCAGAACTATGTCTGGATATATATATATATATCGCAAAGTTTAATTATATATTGTCATATATTTCCCTTTCCCTTTGGCACAGTGTATAACCACTTCGCAAACGGTGCAAAACCATTATCAGATAACGATAATGGCAAATTACAAGTTGAATGTGTTTAAACCTGCAATCTCGGTTCATAAAAACTAAGGCCAGGTAATGTTTTGTTTTTTATTGTACTAGTTGTTTTGGTTTTATGCGATTTTAGTGGAACCTACTTTTTCCATTCAAGTAATGTTTCGATATCTTGACTAGTTATACTACTTAGGTTTTATAACTATCTATCTGTATATATATATATGTGTGTGTGTGTGTGTGTATGTATATATACATATATATGTATATACATATATAAATATGTATATATATATATATATATGTGTGTGTATGTATGTATATATACATATATATATGTATATACATATGTATATACATAAATATATATATATATGTATATATATACATATGTATATATATATGTATATATATATACATATATATGTATATATATATATATATATATATATATATATATATATATCTTGTTAAAATTTTCAATCGTTAATAAAACACTTTCTATTCCTCCAATCAAGTTCAAATACATTTTTTTAAAACTTGTAGTAAATGACACTTGATGGTAATACATTTTTCAAGTACTAATTCTTTATTTAAATTTAAAAAATGAATAAATAGTTACAAACTGAAATAAGTCCAACATCATAAACTGTTTGTAAAAAATGCAATACCATGAAGGAATCATCAGAATTAAATGAAATTTAATGCACAAACGACTTGTAATAGTACAAATAAATGACGAAATTGTCAAAGCAAAAAAACAATATTAAGTGCGCGAAATCAGTATTCGGTGTAGCCACCACGCGATGCAATAAGTGTTGCTATACGACGTGACATGGAGTCAAATAGATTTTGAATGTCTGCTTGTGGAAGAGAATTCCATATTGCTTGTAAGCGCAGCAAAAGTTCGTCTTTTGAAGCTGCAGGACGCGGATCACGAGCGAGACGCTGGCCAACCAAATCCCACATGAGCTCAATAGGCCACATATCTGGCGAATAAACAGGGCAAGGAAAAGTTGCATGTATTGGGCTGAACAAAAGTCTTGAACAGTCTTTGCAACATGAGGGCATGCATCATCCTGCTGAAAGATAGCTTTAGGGACGCCTTGAAGGAAGGGAACGACTGCGGGCTGTAGCACTTCACGGACGTACCTGTTGCTTTTGAGATTACCCTCAATTCGTAGCAATTGGATCGTCCATGATACGAAATCGCACCCAAAACCATAACACCGGGTGTTAGGCCACTATGTCGTTCGATAACACACTCTGGAATGCAGCGTTCACCGGCATAGCGTCTAACACGAATGCGGACATCATGATACCGCATATATTGAAGCGTGATTCATCTGAAAAGACAACTTAGTACCAATCAACTTGCCATGCTCTGTGCTCATGAGCCCATTGCAGACGCAGCCATCGATGGTTTACTGTGAGGGGGATCCTGTATAAAGGCACCCTTGCACGCAATCCACGGAGCAGCAGACGTCGACGAATTGACGAAGCCGACATTAGTACACCTGTAGCAGTAGACCAACGTGCAGCCAACTACCTGGAGGAGGCTGTACGTCACCTTCCGTTGTCCACTGCCAGTTTTTCGAGTTGTTCGGTGCTCGTCGGTGGATTACTTCCAAACTCGCATTACTGTGGAACTGTTTCGCTGCACACGAGCGCCTATTGCGCGATAGGAAAATCCTCCTTCTTGAAGGCCGATAATCCTCCTTCGTTCAAACTTCATTTTTCCCCGCTCAAACCTCTTTATTTATTTCAACATTTCCTCAGCAACAGCCAGTGTTAGTAAATATTTACGGCACCTAATATCCTGTAATATTTTGTACATTCCACGCACGCTTTTGAATTTACAATGTTATTTTACAACTGTTTGCTAATCAATGTTGCTCCAAAATTAAGACTTAATATCCTCGTTCTCGCTTTTGTAGGTCAGATTAATAACATTTTTGATACCTTTACAGGAAACACACTACAGTTTTTGAAAATTGCAACACCATAAAATGAATCGTGCAAATTAATTTTAATTTGCAGAAAAATTAAAACATATGATATGCAAAAGATCAGAATTACAAACTGACTCCGCATGTATGGTCTGCGAGATAACCTTTAAAACTTCCCAAGTGATCCATATATATGAAAAAACACCGTCAAAATGCTTTGAAATGTATGTATCGTCATTTGACAGCTGTAATTGATTGATTAGAAGTCAATATGTCTCTCCAAAACCGTAAAATGCCATATAAGCAACTAATGGGATTCGAATGGGACTGCATGATCAGCCTCCATGAAAGTAGACTTTTGAATCGTAAAATTAACACTGGAACGGGTTATAGTACCACCACAGTAAAGTATATTTGGTAGAGTTGGGCCATCCATAATCCTTGGCAGAGAACTACGCAATACGCCACAACGGCATGAAAGACACCTCATTCGCATTACCGTGATGGGCTGTACACCCTCACACGACAGTATACAGAAGAGGTTCTGAACCTTTTTTTCTGGCAGGCCGCATACACATGTCAGCTATTTCACGCGGGCCGCAAACATATGTTAGCAATTTTACACGGGCCGCATCATGAGGATAAAGGGGGGATAAGGGATAAGGGGGTTAAAATGTGCAAAATTTATTAAAATATTTTAACTCCTGGTTTGCTTTTTTTATTTACTATTTTTTTAATATTTTTTATTTTTGTCACTAACACTGAATTAGAAGCATTTAATAAATACTCCTTCACAATTTCTGCATCAGTACACGACTTCATATGATTACCAATAATATAACAAACTTCATAAGATATCTTTGTTATCCACTGTGACATAACCACTGACAAAATACTTTGTTGCTGTTGCAAAGATTATTCTCAAGAATTCCTATTTATTACCTCTTGAAAGAGATCTTCGAGGGAAAGTGTCATTGAAGGATTTCTGTTTATTGTATTTTTTAAATACAGCACTCTTTCATGACAAATCAAACAATTACTGATCCATACATTTTTTACACTACAAAATAGTCAATCTCCCAATCGACTTGAAACGGTATATTTTCTTCGGATATTTTTCGTTCGCAAGATATAAAGATAATCAAAAATTAGTTCCACCCATAAAACTATAAATATTCCTCTGCTGTCTGTTAGCACTAACCGTAACCGTTACAAATAAAAAAAGAATATCAATTCGCACTCGTATGGCATCGACAACAAAAAGTAAAATTGATACATTTGATTTCTTGACACCAAATTTTTAATACATTGTTCTTAAATAAGTGAATTTTTTAGAGCAATGGGCACTGACCGGGGCACTTAGAAAGGCTCGGTGGGCCGCAGGTTAAGTATCGCTGGTATACAGTGTCCTCGCATGCGTTGGCACAATATTGGAGCACGTCTCCTGATACCCCATTTCGTCGATGTCTGCTACGCTATAAAATATGTGTAAGGATTTCACTGTGCAGAATTTCCTTGGCTCTAGCCCATCAGCTACAACAGGCTCATTAACACAGCCAAAGGCGTGCCGAATGCCAACAAATTGGTCTTCTTTGTTGAGCTCCAATACAATGTAGCCTGTAATTCGATGGACGCGTTCTCGTTGGTTGCTGTAGAGGCAAATATCTTCTCCTGGATACATTAAACAACCATCTGGTTTTATGATTAGATATTATGTAACATACTATTAGATGCTATTAGATTTATACTATTAGATATAATGTTAGATACCTTGAGCGTTCCTATGTATTCCAAATCAGTACTACCCGACCTTTTAATCGCCGCGGCCCGGTCAACATTTGATAATTTTACCGTGACCCGCTGAGGGGAGGAGGGCGTTGATTATTTATATTTTAAATTGTTTTGACTTAATAATTTTAATTTAATTATATTTAAACATGCCTTCAGAATAAAACATAATTACACCAAAAATGAATATAAAGTGATTTCCGTGAAAAGTCGCACAAACCCAAGAGAAATATACCCTAGTAAATTAAATGGAAATAATTTTATGTTCCTTGGGTAATAATTTAATTATAAATGGCATACTTTTAGCTTTTTTTGTTTAAGTTATTTAATGGATATTTCGTTTTACCTCTCAAGTTTGCAAAATTATTAGCTAAATAAGAACTATTTTAGCTCTTTTTTACTTCATTTTACGTAAATAAGATTCCCAAAGAGCCCTGTAACTATATATAAGTAAAATTCAAAACAAAACCATATATCATATATAAACATTAAAATTCCTCTGATCTTTCGAAATTAACATAAATTTTCTAATAATTTATTGAAAGTGCAACTAATGTATTTAGTTTGCTATTAATTTCCATTTCATATAACTAGATCCGGTTCCCCTTTTTTTTCAAAAGGGCAATTGAATTTAGAGGGCTCCCTGTTCTGAATTTTTATCTTGCCTTAAGAGTCTACTGATTAAAGAATTTGAACTTTCACAACATACTTGACGTCTTGAAAGGAAGATAATGCATTCTTGGAATGTTTGAATTGTACATTGACTGAACTATTCAAATAGGGGCACCAAATAATAGATAGGGATATTCAGACAAAAGGAATATCCAACAGGTCAAGTATCAAGCTTTTTAATAACATTTTATTAAAAGAAGTGCTTTTTTACTTTTTTCCTCCATGAAAGAAAAAAGAAATTTAGTTTGAATTTTTAGAAAATTGCTAAAAAATGATTTAGTATTAGACTTTTCCTATGATATTGTTAACATTTCTATGCATAAAATATATAGAATTCGTGGTATATAAAGCTATATATTAATACTAATTAAATAAGTGCAATTTAATTATGTGTGTGATTAAGAAATAAAATGAATTTAAAATAATTAAATCTACGGGACTAAATTATCTATAATTATTACAATTGCTTATAATTAAGAATTAAAAGACTGGATACTCTGGAAAATAAATTTCAAACTTCTAATGTTCATAAAAAATTCTATGAAACCACTCGAATGCAGGTGCATTCAACTTTCTTTGGCTGATTTGATCTTAAAATATTTCGATATAATTTACTTTTATTACGTTTATTCTTGAAAAGTCTCATTTTGTATCGAAAATCTTTTTAAAATCTAGCATTTATCTTGATGCTTTTATACATATTTCCAGTTGTTTCATATTTAAAGGTACTTGAAAAAGTCTTAAGAAATGGAATTCTTATGACACAAGAGTAATAACAAGAATATCTCTCTTTTTAAAATAAACTACACATTGTTTGAAATTAACATTTGAAAAAAGAAAAATGAAGTTTCTCAGATCCTAGATACATTCTGATTTCCCCTTACGCAATGCCAATCTTTACATTCTGCTTGAAGCTATTGTTATTTTAAAATCTGAAGATTTGAATTTATCGAGAGAAGATGTTCAAGAGCAGTGGTGGCGGACAGAATTATTTTAAACCATGATCAAATGATGAGGAAGGCACCATAGACGGTATGTTTTCATCTGGCTTTCATGGATTGCCATTGGAAAACATTGAGGTCCAATTACTTTCTTTCAGAAAAATTAATAATTTTTAAAAATAATCTTTTAATTTCGACTTTTTGGTATGATCGGGCCCTCCAAGTAGGATTACCCTGCCCCCTAGTGGGGCCCGTCCCACAGTTTGAAAAATGCAGCATTGGGCTATTTTTACCAATACATTGGACATCTACTTTAGAACTAATTTTAATATTTTTTATTCTCCACACACTTTGCACATGAAAAAATTAAATAGATTAATCTTAAGACAAACAAATATTTAAATGTATACTCAAATGAGGTAAATCTTTTCAGTAGATAATTATAACGAGAAAAGAGAAAGGAAAAACAATAATTAATGTACATGATTATTTTTTAAAAATTCATATAGCTAGAAATCTGGAGAGTTGCAATCGTCTATTCAAAGAAAGGTATGAGGCTTACGAGCAGGGGTTTGCCGACCCCTGCCCTAAGGGGATTAGTGGAAGAGCTGAAGAGAATAAGGTAAGAAAGATAATATAAGAAAAAGAATGAAATATTATAATGACATACTATAAAGAAATATTATATAATGAAATATTGAATGAAATATGGAAGCATAAAAAATATATTCTGACACAATAAAAAATAAAATACACATTTACACTGATGTTATATGTAAGCGACTTCCCCCTAAAACCGCTTCCTCACCGTCCTGACTACCTAAAGACGTTGGAGGGAACAAAGCATGACCAGAAACTTCCAAGATAAATCTAACTTATTATTATTCAATCACACTAATCAACCACAAAGTAAACCACAAAAGGAAATCCTAGGAGTGTTATAAAGAAAGCAACAACCCTAAGTGAATAAGCGCAAGCAAACAGATCAAATTAACCTTAATCAATCCTAACCTATTAATTCCTAATCCACTAATTTAGTATAGCAGCAAAACTCCGTCCTTAAGTCAAGTTACGTAAATCCTAAATCTCACCTTAGTAATGCTGCAACAGATGCTCCGCTCCTTCTGTCTTACAATTACCAAACTCTAACTTTATATACTCTAACTAATTTGCATATCAAGGTTTCTTCTTGAGAGGGATGGCTGTGAATTAAACGCGAATGCTAGCCTAAAGATTCCCCAAGAGGATTGGTTGGTGAAGGACGCGTAAAGAGCCGTCACAAATATACTTATAAATGTACGAGGACTGTTTTTTAAGTAAGTTCCTTTTTTTTTAAAAAAAATACGACAATATTTTGTTTAAAAAAACCTTTATTTTAGGATTGTACATACTTTTGCCTATTTTTCTACATAGTTGCCGAGTTTATTGATGCACTTGTCATATCTTAGAACTAAGTTTTGAAAACCCTCTTCAAAGAAGTCTGCCGCCTGGTCGGACAGACGAGAGTTCACGGCCGCTTTTACTTCTTCGTTATCACTGAAACGCTTCCCACGAAGACTGTGTTTGAGGTACTGGAAAAAGTGGAAATCGCTCGGAGAAAGGTCGGGACTGTATGGTGCATGGTCCAAAACCTTACAGCCAAAAAATTTGATGAACTCCCGAGTCGTTCGAAAAGTGTTAGGCTTTGCGTTATCGTGGAGGAGCAAAACACCTTTTGAAAAATGCCAAGACGTTTGTTTTGCAATGCTCTTCGGAGCTTCCGTAGAGTTGCGCAGTAGGCACCTGAGTTGATCGTTGTTCCTTGTGGCATAAAGTCCACCAGCAAAGCACCGCACCTGTCCCAGAACACTGTTGCCATAACCTTGAGCTTTGTTAGCGTTTATTTTGCTTTAATCTTAACGGGAGAGGATGTTTGTCGCCATTCCATAGACTGTTGCTTTGATTCCAGAGAGATATGGGATACCCATGTTTCATCTCCAGTAATGATTCGAATCAACATGTCATCCCCTTCTTCCTCGTAACAAATCAAAAAGTCCAATGAAATGGCAAACCTCTTCTCTTTGTGTTCCACTGTGAGTAGTCTGGGTACCCCCAACGAGAACGCAATTTCTTTAAAGTTGAGGTCTTTAGTCACAATTTTGTACACCACCGACCTAGAAATGTCGGGAAATTCCAATGAATGAGTGGTTATCGTGAATGTGCTGTTCTTGCGATTTTTTGTTTCAACCACTTGCATTAAACCATCAGTGATTACAGAAGGCCGGCCTGAGCGTTCTTCATCATGGATGTTTGTTCGCCCATCTTTAAACTTCCTGACCCATTTTCGAACTTTGTTGTCACTCATTGCTTCTGTGCCATAAAATTCTGCTATCTGGCGATGAATGTCTGCAGCCGACATGTTTCTTGCAGTCAAAAAACAGATAACAGACCATATCTCTCACTTGGTGGGCGATTCAATCACCTTAAACATTTTAAAAACGCACAGAGAATCTTACACGACTGCTACAGAGCTGGAAATGGCACATGTGTATTCGCAAAGGATGCTGATCTGTAACGCAGAGACTCGTCGCGGCGCACGCGCGAACTAGGGAAATATACGCGCCGACGGACCTTACTTTAAAAATAGCCCTCGTATCAGTACTACTCAATGTACTTAATTAATTTAACAATACTAAGTTAAGAAAATTTATAAATGTATCAGTACCACACAATGTACTTAATAATTAATTTATCAATACTAAGTTAAGAGCAAGTTTATAAATGAATCAGTACTACACAATGTACCGTAAAATCCGGCGTATAACGCGCACTTTTAAAACAAAAAATAAAATAAAGCGCGTTATACGCCGGGTATAGAAACGACAGCTTTAAAAAAAAGAGATGAGCATAAAAAAATTATTTCTACACATATCGAAATACTGTTTATTTAAAAGAAATATCATGCCTTATGAACTAAAAGAGCTGTAGTTCTAGAAGTATACTATGTGTTTTCAAAAGTCAGGGTTAATAACTCGAATAAATGACTTCAAAACATAAGAGCATTCTATACATGCATTTCACGGTTTCTTCATAAAAAAGGGGGGTACGCGTTATACGGCAAATATACCTTGAAAAATGCAGAAAGTGTAGGTGCGCGTTATACGCCGGATTTTATGGTACTTAATAATTAATTTATCAATAATGGAGTTATTTATTGGAGTTAAGTTGTGGCAATCGTAGAGTACAGAAGTAAATATCGACAATATTGAATTTACTTTTATCTAAGAAATCCTTTATTGCCTCTTTCTACTGCTTCGTTCATTTTGAAAATAGCACTAAAATGTTATTCGTAGAGGAAGATTATTTCATCTAAAACTTTTACATTTGTATGATTTTTTTTGTATGCGTATGTGCTTATTTTTTAAATGCAATATGGTTTTAAATTTCTGCAAAGACCGATTTTAGAAACATATTTTGCAAAATAATCATGGATTTTTCCAAACTCTTTTTTTTTTCTTGAAAAAATCCTTTTACTGAACATTATGGAACAGAACACAGATGGTTTAATCTATTCCTTCTCTTTTAGGTACGGCATGCAATTTCATGCTTTTTTATTAGTCTCGAAATAAAAAAGAATTTCTTGTTAGAAATACTTTGATCTTAAAGAAATTAAATAAAAAAAAACTCTCTCTCTCTACACGTAGATGTAGTATCTCCAAATATCTTTTCAAATCTCGAAACGAGCTTTGCGTGAGTGAAATAACTGACGAGATTTTAAGAAGTTTCTAAAATGGAGTACCTGGACTTTATACGGATAGTTAATATTCCTTTTCTGAAGTCTCGGCGTTACAGAAATAGCTCAATAGAAAGTGCATTTTTATTCTACTACCCTCAGACTTCTAACACGCTTGCTTAATGTTATCAGGATACGACATGAAGGTAAAATTAAGTTCGTACAGGAAAGTAAATCTGAGAAATATATAAGCATTAAATTTGTAGAGTAGTATCAATATTTAGGTTTAAAAAATCCCTTAAATTATTTTCAGTATATGGAATTTAATAATTAATTCTATATACTGAAAAAATAATAATTATAAACTGAACTTATATTCATAAATTGAAAATATAGTAATTATAACCTAATTATAACTTTCTAGAGTTTTTTTTTAGAATTAATTGGATATTGTGTTGTAACGGGTCTGTCTATTCGCATACTTCCTACTAATCCTCTTGGGGAATAGCTGTTTCTTTAAATATTAATCTATTGAAAACTTTCTCCTGGAGAAGAAGACGTGACTTATGCAAATCAAGGCTTATATCTAAACATTAAGTTGCAGCTTCGAAGGGGAGAGAGGCTAGGAGCGAAAGGATAGCAGGTAGTGATTAACTTAAAGCTAGTCCAGAGTGACTCGTAGATTATTTGATTAATATTTAAGATTGACGATTCGGTCAATTTGATATTTAAATTGCATTAGTGACGGCTTGAAGTAGATTAACTTATAACGTTATTTCGATTATTTGGAATGTGTATGGTTAAGACGTTCCAAGAGTAAGGGATTCAATTTATAATTAAAATATTAATTATCGCGTCTTCCTCACTTTTGCTCTCATATTTATCTAAAGGTGCATTTTCTGACTTGGGTTGTTGAGAATGGTTAGGTTGTTGAGAAATGTTAAAAAATTCTATTTGTTTTGATTATGGCTAATCTTCCTTCTAACTCTCGTACACTAATGGATGGGACTGTTCAACATACCCATTTGAATGTTCATTCCTTTTAGCCATTTAAATTCTGATTTAGCTAAATTTATTCAAATTCTGATTTGGCTAAATTAAATTTAGGAATTTAATTTAGCCCTTAAATTAAATTCCGAAAATATTAGACCGAATATTAAACTATATAAGTTTAAGATAATATTTCCATTTTATGGAGGAAAAGATTTTAAAAATTTTATGTAAATCACTAATGCAAAACATATATGCAATAAAATTATTAAACAACGAAAAATTGCATTCTTTACTTCTGTTGAATAGCAACAATTGGCCTGATTATACATAGTTTAACTTTATAGGGACAATTTTACTGCCAAAGGATTAGATGGAAGACTTTTGAATCGAAAGATAAATTCAAAGCAAACAAAAGCTGGAAATACATTATATTACCAAAAAGTATTACAATTTCATGTGTGAATGTTAGAACATTTCAATAAAACATCTTACAAATGTGAAGAACTTCTGTAAATAGTTTTCATATGAATTTATTTGTTCAGAATTAATAATAAATTGGCTCACCGAAAATGAATTGCTTAGTAACACAATTCCACCGGCTGAGTGATAGCGTATCGCGTTTCCTCATCACAGGTCCGGGTTCTATTCCCGGCCTGGGCAAGGTCGACTCAGCCTTTCCTCCCTACTTCAGTGGGTTGATAAATGAATACCAAGCTTGCTTAGAAATTTAAACACTGGAGGTCTCGCTTCACACTGACCACCTGATCGGGACATCTGCTCATGCACCTCAGCGCCCAATGGTCACGAATTCTGGGATGGGTACAGTAGGCCCTGGCCCTCATGGGCTGTTGTGCCACTGCGTTTGAGTTTTAATAACATAATTAAAATCCTAATTTAATTTTTTTAATCTAAACTTATAATTGGTGTTTATTAAAATAAAAAAATGCTGCAGTGCATAATCTTAAAAGTAGCCTCAATTACTTTTTATACACAGTGCGTTAAATAATTTTTAAGACTTGGTCTATAAAAAGAAATGAAAACAAGAAAAATTAATTCCAGTTTTGGTTTTTTTATTCAAAATAGGTCCCTCCGTTTTCAATGCACTTGTTACAGCGATTTATTAATGAATCGAACGCTTGTTGTAAATCACTTTATGGAATGGCCTGAAAAGCATGCGACGAAGCTATTTCAATGGTCCAAATATCCTCAAAATACCACCCTTTTAACTTCATCTTATGTTTTGGGAAGAAGGAGTAGTCACAGGTGCTAAATCAGGTGAATACAGAGGATAGTTCAACACACAGGCATTATTTTTGGCCAAAAATCGACGAACAGTAAGGGAGGTGTGACCGGGGGCATATTCGTGTAACAAGCACCAATTGCTTTCAGGCTGATATTCTGGATCAGCGATACTCAACATGCGGCCCTCCGACCTTTTTTGAGTGGCGCAGTCATGGCCCATTGTACTAAGAAATTCAATTATTGGAGAACAATGTACAAAAATTTTACAGGGAATTCTTTCAATCAAGCAATCAAACGTATAAATTTTGCTATCAATTTATTTTTAGTAGTAGAATGCAAGCAAAAGGCTTGGTCATAGATGAAAGAAAATAAATATTATTCCTTAACTGAGTAAAAATCCATAAAAATAAATATTTTTGTGTGTGTGTTTGATAGAAAAGTTAATATAATTCTAAAATAAAAGCCAAAAATGAGTTTCACTATTTTTGTATCAATTTTGTTTGTCAATATTGCTTTGGTCTTATAGTGTGTTTTTTCCATTAGCCGCATGAAATAACTGTCTTGTGTTTACGGCCTGCGTGAAATACCTACCATTAGTATGCGGCCTGGCAGGAAAAAAGGTTGAGTACCCCTGTTCTGGATGTATGTGACGAATTCAGATCCTTAAGGTATCCGAACACGTTGAAAATGACGAAATTCGGTCAAGACAGATATTTTTGTTTTCTCTTTTATTGAACAGAGCCATCTTTTGGCCTTACAAAACATATTTTGTTTTGTTTCTACTCTACCTAGAGGCCAAGTTACAATAAATTTTATTAAGTTAGAAAAACCGGAAGTGGGTCTTTGATCTACCAGAATTGGACATTTAAATTACTCGAAATCTATCATGGCGAGTCTGATTATTCAAAATATTACATATGTATTTCTGTAAAACTTTTTGAACCTAATATTTATGCTATTTTCTAGAGAATGTACTAAAACATTGCTTATTGTATGAATGTTTTTTGAGTTAGGGCTTGTTATTTAAATAATGGTCTCATAAAGAATGTGATTTTTCTTATAATGTTTACTCAATCAACTCTAAAATTTTCAAATTTTAATAAAACATTAAAATTTTAGTACATTCTTTAGATAAATGCATCTAGATTGTTTTGGTAATATTTTTACTAATATAAATTTATTACTTTTTTCTTTAATTGCTTTGAAATTTTACAAAAATGTTGCTAAAATTTCACTTATAATTGTGATTTCTGTGAAATATAGGCAATTTATTTTAAATATTGTTAGTTAAATATTAGTATTTATTGGTATTGAGTCCTAAAAAAGCCTTTATAATGTTTAAATATGTTATTTTGTTAAAAAAAAGTGCTCCGAACGTGTTCGGATACCTTGAACGCTTTAAAACAGCTAAGTAGTACTGAGCTGCAATTGTTTGTCCAGTTGGAACAATTTTTTTGTGGAAAATACCCTTACTATTGAAGAATATACTGACCATTGTTTTGATTTTGGATGGAACTTTCCTTTTTTTTTTTTTTTTTTTTTTTTGGCTTGTGGTGTATTTTGTGACTTTTGTTCCACACTTTGTCTCTTTGTTTCAAAATTATATTGGGAACCCACAGCTTCAGCGTCTGAAATGACAAACAAGAGCAGGAAAAGAAGGAGAGAGAACAAGAGCAGGAAAGAAATGATTTTCTATGTACAAATATTTTAATACCTCTACATGATGTGTGCACTTTACAAATATTTTTGAAATTTATTTTCTATTTCCATTTTATTTCAAGTGTTTAATAACCTTATTTCGCTATTTTCGTAGTGTGCAATCTTATATTTTATAATTTACTTATGCATTTTTGTTTCATATTTTTCTAAGACCATATTCTCCATATTCAAAATGTTTAAGTGAAGGAAATTTTTTAAGACTAATGTTAATCTGTACGATACGGATGTGCATCAGTGGCGCACACAAGTGGGGTTCTGGGGGTCCGGAGCCCCCAGCCCTTGATTTTTTTCCGATTGATTATAATTATATGTATATAGTACGTAAAATTTAATTAAGTATTTGTTATTAATGATTAATTTTATTAATTAATGCTAATTACTTTTTCAAAAATTAGTCTTTTACTGTGTTTTGTTCCCGAAAATCAACAAAATCAAAAGGAGCATGACACAAGAATGGTGAACTTGCAACCCCGAACCCCCTTCCTTGAAAAATTTCTGTGTGCGCTACTGGTGTGGACTAAGGGCCCTGGAACACACACGTCTCTTGCAGGGGGAATGTAATAATTCCCCTAGTATCCTTTTAATTAACTATTTTAATAATATTCAAATAATCTTTTAATTATTTGGTTCAAAACTAACAACTTGATCTTAATCGTAATCGACTAATATTATTACATCATAAATCCCTTTCCCGCCCATTGTAACCAATCAGAGCTCTTATTACAAGAATGTCACGTGGTCTCCAACGTCAGGTATAAAAACCGATGTCTCTGGAAATCTCGCTCTCTCCTCTCTTCTGTCTGTAGTCATGTAGCCGGCTGCTTTGTGTTGTATGTTGTAGTTTCTTTGTCTGTGTTGTCCATGTTCTTCGTAATTAATATGCCTAGGTTTTTCAAGATATTCAATAAATTGGAATTACTAATTTACCAGACTGCCTCGTCGATCTTTCCATAGAAAATGCATCAACATACAGGAATCACTCATCACCGGCCATGCCCTAACTTTTGGTTCGCTACAGTAATAACATCCACTCGCCAAGTCTTACAATAGTTTTATCACTCTCAAGAAATATTATAGAATTATCACACGCACACACACACACACACACACACACACATATATATATATATATATATATATATATATATATATATATATATATATATATATGGTGTGTTGAAAAAATTAATTCTTAATCATTCTCTGAAAAATTGAGAATTTATTTGCTTAGCTTTTAAAAACCCATTCTTATGGTTATCATTATTATCACCAACTGTTATCTATTATTTTGATACTAAAAATGTTATCAATTACTTTTGGAAATATATACTAGCAAGACTTAAAACTAATATTTCTTTTGGGTTGATATATTTTTTAACTGCGTCATGTATTTTGTTAAACATTGATTTGAACCATGAAAATTAACTGTAAACAATAGCATTTTTATTTTTTAAAAAAAACCTGATTTTCTTTCTTTAAAAGATGTCCTCATAGAAACAATTAAATGTAGAGATATCTGATTTGTATGTGCTCTTAATATTTCAAAGTGTGCCCAAAGCCTTCATCTTTTAATAAATAGAAACACTAATAACTTTTCAACTGTCAATTCATACGCTTGTAAAAATTTCGATCATAAAATATCAGAGAAAAGTAGCGAAAGAAATTGTAAAAGTTCTGAAACAAAGCAGAAGAATGATTTATAGGAATGTACTAGTGTATTTGCCTTTAAAATATCATTCATTCACAAAGGCCACGTGTGACAGGCTCTCGTGACGACAAGCGGATACAGAGATTGACTACACCCAAGATATTATCTGAAAGTTGTACAATCGCAGTGTCTCAGAAAAAACGTTTAAAAATAGAGATAAACATATTGAAGAACACCGTTAACATTGAATTGCTTTTAAATCACACTGCAAACCAGAATAGACTGGAAGGCACTTCAAACACGTGTCCTGTGTCTACAAACGGACTCGGCAATTTCTTGTATGATAAAAATAACTAAATCTAAAGATATTAACACGGTTGAAAAAAAAGAGTTAAAAAAAAAAGAAAGAAAGAAAAGTATTTTTAGTAATCCTAACAATGCAAATAGGAAATCACAAGGATTACGTTTTGTAAAGTCGGACCCCGAATTAACGAACCCCTATTTAATGAATTTTTCTCTTTCCGCGATTAAATGGAGACAGAAACCCCTATTCAATGAATAATAAGCCCCGAATTAACGAATTATTTCAGCAGCTGGAAATAAAAATATATTTTAATAGCTTGTATTAGAAAGAAACTGATTTTTCTATCGAATATATTGCCTACTAGCTGGTATACCCGTTCTTTGCAAGGGTGAACTGAAAAATTAAACACAGATTGAAGGAAAAAGAAGTTTTTAATGAGTTAATTTTATGTGAATTGCAAATTAAACAAAAAAAGCTTTTTGCATATCTCAACAAAACAAAAAAAGAAAGAAAGAAAAACACCTTTGTTAAATTTTAACTATGTAGATCTAATAGCTGATAAAAATGATTTTTTTTATTTATAATTCCTCGTAACACTCTTGAGGGTCGATTTTTCAAAATACCTCCCTAAGCTGATCTCTGCTCAGCAAAAGTAACACATTGTTAAAAGCTTTGCGTAATGAACGCTTAAAGTAGTGTAAATAATTTATATCTGAAAGTGTAATGCATTAATATTACTTTCTGTTGTATTTATTTTATTTTAAAATTGTAATATTCGCAAGCAACGCAGTTTCTTAAATTATAAGGGCGATTCAATGAAAAACATAGCGAAATGTTAACGATAGAGTAAAGTTGGCAAATGCCTAGCTACTTTCGTAGCTCGAGCTTTATTAGAACTTTGTAAGACCCGCCGTGTAGGGAAAAAATGCACTTTAATACTTCATCCAACAGCATTATGATTTACTGCAGTTTTTTTCATACAATATTTTTTTTTGAATCACTACATTTAAAATTAAGGGATATACATAAACAAAATACTCCACTTTGGAAAATTTAATTCGTTAGAGCTAATAAATTAATTAAAGATATTCCACTGTAAAATTAATTATACAAATTTTGAAAATTTGTCCAAATGAGGCAGTGTGAAAGAGAAAGTTTATTTACTTTAAGTATCAGAACTGATAAAAGCATTTATTTGGAAAAAAGATCAATTTCTTACTACCAAATATGCATAAAAAATCATAAAAAACAATAAAATAAAGAGAGATTTATAACAGTATCTGCTACAAAACTATTCGCCTTCCCCACTATAATACTCATCATAGAATCCGTGCTGCCATATATCTTGGAAGAGTGGATTTCAAAGAATATTCCTGCTAAGTATTGGTAAAATATTCCTTCTAAGTTGGTGTAGTGTGGTAGTTAGGAGAAGGGGGTGCCAGCTCAGGTGTCGTCCACGTCACATTACCATGGTTCAAAATTACGTGATCCATTGCCAAAAGCCCTCGTGTAGCTGAACAGTGTGACATTAATATTCACTCACTCTCACACTCAAAAAAATACAGTACAGTAGTTATTGCGTTTTTAAGTGTAAAAATAATTATATCTGCCTATTCAATTAAAATTATAGCGTTATAATTAACTACTATCCACAAACAAATTTTGAAAATTTGTCCAAATGATGCAGTGTGAAAGAGAAAGTTTATTTACTTTAAGTATCAGAACTGATAAAAGCATTTATTTGGAAAAAAGATCTATTTCTTACTATCAAATGTGCATAATAAAATCATAAAAAAAAACATTAAAATAAAGAGAGATTTATAACAACCTCTCCCTTCAAAACTTAGTTTTATTCTGAAATAAAAAAAATAAGCATTATGCTCATCAGAGGAATTAATTAGAAGCGAGCACCTTGCGTAGCCTAAACAAAAAGAGTTATTTCACAAACAAAAGATAGATATATGCTGACGTGGGCTTTTTTGCAGCGTACGCTAGAATTTCTAGCAAATGACAGAATTTTTTCCTACTTACTTGACAAATATCATTATATTTTGGACACTTCATACAATATCTTTATAAATTATAGTCTATGCTATAAATTATAGCCTATGTGCTATTCTGATGTATAGGCTATATTACTGTAAAGTTTCATTAAAATCCATTCAGTTGTTTTTGCGTGAAAGACCCACAAAGATTCTCACAAACTTTCGCATTTATAATATATATTAGATATTAGATTCGATCCATGTTTTTTTTATCCGGAACAAAAAGGACTTTTCATGTACGCAGCAATTTTCAACGGGAAAGAGTGAAGACAATTATTAGACTTTACAGTTGCAGATGTGTCATGAATGTAGCCTATCGTCTGAGTTTTTAGTAGGACAGAAAATTCCTTTCTTATCGCAGTCCACAACGCAAGGGATATCTTAAGATTTTAACGATTATGATACATTTGACGACGGACTGCCTACCTGTGCAACTGAAGTTGAAGAAATTGTTGATTTGTCGGAGCCAATGAATAGCGATCCTAATGCAGATATTTATAATGTAACTCCTATCAAAACTGTTACATCTTTTAAAGTTTTAAATTTATGGAAACTCTGAAAACATCTCTCTCTCTCTCGCTCGCTTTGTAGGATGTAAATGAAGCATCTTTTCTTTTATGCATAGCGTCGGAAAAGAACTCTTTCGAGTCAGGAATCAAAAAGATTTTCAAGTATCTATTAGTCAGTATTTTAAAATGTCCAATTAACTGGTACGTAGTAATTCACTAACAGTGTTTTAGCTGTTGAATAAAAAGTGTGTAATTTCTATCTATGAATATTTTTTGTGAGTAGTTGCTTATAGAATTTCCAAAAGGTGAGTGCCAAAATTTATGTGTTTTGTTCGGACTCTCAAATAATGAACAAAATGCTCCGTCCGGATGAATTCGTTAAATCGGGGTCCAACTAAAGTTTTATTTTTATCACTTCTTCATTGCAAAAGCGAAGTTTGAGGAAGTAAATAGAAATGAAAAGAAAGTTTAAGCATCATATATCTTTAGACTTTGAAGAGACTAATCAAAACGTTTCTACAAGATAATTTATCCCATATAAACCATAAGAATGATCATTTATGTAGAAAAAAATATGTATCACCTATTCTTTTGTTTTTTTACAAATGTATTTGCTAATAATTATGTATGTCTATATACACACATAGTGTGGTGTTTCTAAATATCATAAAATTCGATTATTTTTCTTGTAGTTTTTAAAACTTATTTTGTAATCATTATTATTTGCCCTAAAAAATTATGAGAAATATAATTTAAATCAGTGTTTCTCAAACTGTGGGGCGCGACCCCCTAGGGGGCGTGATAACCCTACAAGGGGGGGCGCGAGTACATCGAAAAGTCGAAAACAAACATTTAAACAAATTATTAATTTACTGAAAGGAAGCAGAAAAAAATAATGCATTCTGACATAATAAAAAATAAAATACACATTTACACTGATATAATACACTTATAAATGTATCAGTACTGCACCATGTATTTCATAATTAATTTAACAGTACTAAATCAAGAACAAGTTTAATAATTACCAGTGACCCTATAGGAATGTCATAAAATTATATACAAAATTTAATACTTATCTTCATAAATTGGACGGTTTATAATTAAAGTCGTATTATAGATTTACCTCAAATTATATTATTATTGAATTATATACATTATTGTATGTAAGAGGGGCGCCATGAAAATTATGATTGAAAATTGGGTCGCGAGTATAGAAAGTTTGAGAAGCACTGATTTAAATGAATAAAGAATGAAACACCTGGAAAGTGTGTGAATCGTAAATACATATGCATGATACTAATATTTTTAAAAAAAAATTTCTCCTCTCTACCTCTCGCATTTATATATATATGTGTGTGTAATAATTCCCTCTAATATCATTTTTAGTAACTTTTTAATTATTTGGTTAATTCCTTCAGGACCCGCGTTTAATTAGTTTAACTGGCATACTCGCATAATCAGAATTTAATTGTAATCGAATAGTAAGATTGCGTTAGAAACTATCGAGTGGTAGTTTATGACCAGTCACAGCTTATGTTAGAAAAAAAGTTTCACGACCTTCACTGCCTAGAGAGAGTTTTTTGAATCTTCCTCTTTATCTTCACCATGTAACTGTCGCCTTTAGCTTTCGCTAGGTAGCTTGTGTCTGCGTGTTCGTACCTGTTAATTGTGAAATACAAATGTAGTTGTCCATTTACGTTTATGCGTGTGTGAATAGAAGTTAAACGTTAATTCAGAAGATGTTTCTTGGAACAATATTATCAACAATGAAAGTAAATTACCACGGGCTACCGTTACATATATATACATAATTATGTTTTTACGCAACATATACGTTCCCGAGGAATACGAGTAAAAAAAATCGTGTAAAAAATATATTGCATGTATGAAGAAATAAAAGATTGGTTCCCCTTTGTAAGAAATCTGCAAAAATGATAATTACAATAAACCAAGAATTTCACATTAAGACTTGAAACATTTTATTTCTAGCATACAAAGCTAATTATCATTTGGAAAAAGGATGGGGGGGAAGCATATCATTAATTCATGAACACACAAATTGGGCAAGTTACCCATAAAAGAGATTCTATTCGCTTGTCACTTTCTGACAGTAAACGCATGTGCTTGCGTAAGAGATCAATATTACCAGTGGCGTAACGCAGTGATCCGCAACCCCCGGTCCGCGGACTGGTACCGGCCCGTGGATCAAATGGTGCCGGGCCGCTTAAAGAACATTAAACTATTGCCATTTTATTTCAAGTGGTACATTTCTCTCGGATTTGCGCAACTTTCCACGGAAATCACTATATTCCACGCTAAATCACTTTTATTCATTTTTGGTGTAACTATATTTTATTCTGAAGTCATATTTAAATGTAACTAAATTAAAATTGTTAAATCAAAACAGTCTAAAATATAAACAATCAACGTGTCCCACCCGCAGTGGGCCACGGTAAAATTATCAAACGTTGACCGGTCAGCAGCGATAAAAAGGTTGCGGAGCACACGCGCAACGTACATCCCCGCATTGCAGGAGGGAGACTTGCATTCCAGAGGGTCCAAAGCCTGACTGGCGCCCAAAACTTGACTTTGCGCGGGGGGAAGGCCTAATAATCTCAGTTAACAGTGCAGGTTTATTTATCCATTGGGCGCTTGGGGCGGGCACTCAGGTTCCCAGATAAGCTGCACTTAACCAAATCCAAGGGCCGACAGTGCCAAGGGGGTACGTACATTTTCTGTGTCCAGGGCCCGAAATGAGCTTAACCCGGCACTGCCCGTTAAGCCACTGAATAATAGAGCTATCACTAGAAAAGTCTTGTTTATTATATTCGTGCTCCGTTGGTGAAATTCTTGAACAAAAGTACGACTAGTCTCCTATCGTGTCAATGTTCCAGTGAATTTAAGTACGCATTCAGCAATTAATCGATGTGTTTGTGTTTTGGTTAAGCCATTGTATGTACTGGTTAGACCACCAGTTTAATATATCCAGTGATCTTAATTTTATTATTCTTCCAAGTCCTTACACGTCGTATTTTGTACCGTGATCCGATATCTTGATATTCACAAGGCAGACAAAATTCCATATTGTGGTTACAAAATTCGGGAATTCTCACAAATAGAAATTGCATTACGTTCACCTTTTCCAATGTCGCAGCTATAAAAATAAAAGTAAAGCAAAATTTTCTTAGAATCGTTGGGTCGATCATGTTAAATAAAAAAATAGTTGTGTAAAAAGATAATTCTTTTTTTTTTCTAATTACTATTAAACACCAATCATGTAACAGAAGTTCGTGTAGAAACAGAACTGGTTATATATGTATAATACTTAACAAAGAAAAATTTCGGTTTTATGAACATAAGTCAATTAATTCTCTCTATCATTAACTTGAGCGTTTCAAACAGAACTGAGGATCTAATTTTAGATAAGCTAAATTCATATGAGACGTCATAGTCACATGATTATGACAACCACATGTTTCTGCCCAGTCTGTTCAAAAACTCATGTGACGTCTTTGTCACAAGTAGAAGAAATCATGCGTTTCCAGCTAATCAATTGATGCACTTTGTTGTTGCCAACTTTTTCTCTTCGCAGAAACTTTCTCTTAAATTATCAACAATAATAACACAATAATATAAAAAATGCATTTTATTAAAAAGTGGTTGCCTAAAATAAGACTTTTTTTTAATAATTCTCAAATCTTTTCAATAAATGTTTTTTTTTCATAACATTTAATCATCTTTACCCAATTATAAAATTTGAAATTTTACTAATAGAACAATCTATACTATTAGTTCATTGTCTATTTTGAGTTCAAAGGGTAATACGCGTTTGTGTTATCATGTGACAGACATGAATTTAGTCCATTATCTGTTTCTAATTATTTAGCATGTAACGTCGTGTATAGCTAGTATAAAAAAATGTTACTGCTTGATATAAAATAAAGGCATTGTTTATTTGCTAAACAATTTGTTAATGAAGCAAAAGAATTCAGTTCATATGCCAAGCCGGTGCAGTCAGTCTAAATTTTATTTCTCAACGCCACCGGCGTTCATCGTCTTTCCACTCCAATCTCGGACTCAGCCCTTTTCTCCATCCAAGGCCAGCTCCTCTCCCTCTCCCGACTCTTTTTCTTCTCTCTTTTCGTCTCCTCCCTTTTCTCCTCTCTTCTCTCCTGAAAAAGAACCCTTTTAAACACCAGGGGTGTATTCACAACACGCCCCTCGTGTGCCGAAATATTGACCACGCGAGGGCACTGGTGTGCGCACATCTGTATTAAAATTGTAAAGATCGTGAAGTGTGTGTGTGTGTGTGTTGTATCGTAGGATGTAAGCCGCATCGCGGCAATTCGTATCTAATTAAACATTACTATACCTAAATTATCTCATTATTGTGGACTGTCTAACTAATTCGCCCGGATACACACTCCTTTCGTTTCGAAATACTCATGAACATTACTTCGTTTACAATTCGCTACATGGTGCATCGGCCGGGAAGGTCATTCGCTGCGTGATGGGGGGTGAGTACTTTCGTTTTGTCTAACTTTGAATTCGGTATTTGTCTAGTTAAGCTTATTTCTCATCATTTCTGATTTTGGTTTATTCGTAACTGTCGGTATTTGGAAGGTTGCTCTGGTATAGTTTTGTTTATTTGTATGCATATTGTTAAGCTGAATTTTGTTTGAAAGTTGTACTAAGTTGCATTCAGAATTGGTGTTGTCATTTGTATATTTGTTTGCAATTATAGTGTTTTGGTTTAAAATGGATGCAGCAAATAAGGCTATATTAGAAAGAACGAAAAAGACTCGATCTGTTTCGAGATCCTCGTGACAGATTAATAAATTAGAATCCGAAATAAGCAATACAGCTGATAAAACAACAGTACATGAGATATATATGCAATTAATTTCTAAATATGAAGAGCTGAGTACACTCGATAAGGAAATTGAGAATTTAATAGATCTTGAGAGTCTAGAAGAAGAAATCGTAACTCGCGAAGAATATCGAGATAAATTTATAATTTGGAAAATCCGTGCTGAACGTTATGTAGAATCAGTTTCGAACACTGCTATTCAAAATTCGGTGGAAAATCAACCACAAACCATAACACTTCCTTTAAATAGTACAGTTAGTTCTATTTTAACAAATCAACCGCGTTTACCTAAACTCACATTAGAATCTTTTTCGAGCAAGGATATCAGTAGTTTTCCCAGTTTTTGGGCTAGATTTAATTCCGCAGTACATGAAAATTCGAGTTTAAATGATGTGGACAAATTTTCCTATTTGAAATCGGTTGTCACATCTGATGCAGAATTGGCTATACGAGGCTTAACTCTAACATCGGAAAATTATGCAAAAGCAATGAAGATTTTAGAAAATCGGTTCGGACGTAAAGAACGTATTGTTGACTTTCATATGAATCGCTTGTTAAATCTGACCCCTGTCCGTAAATCGTTTGATGTTATTGCGTTAAGAAATTTATATGATCAGTTAGAAATTAATATAAGGGGACTTGAATCTCTTGAAATCTCTCCCGATTCCTATAGTTGTCTATTGTTTCCGATAATTATGAAAGCTATTTCCCCTGATTTAGCATTAGAATATAATAAAAAACACAATGAAACACAATCACAAATCACTGATTTAATTGCATATTTGCGAAGCGAAGTAGAAAGTCGCGAACGCACAGAATTTCTAGTAAAACCGCATTACCTAGAATTGAAAAATAAAAATTCCTATTCCAATACTAAGTATTTCGAAAGAACGTCTCATAGCTATCCACAGTCAAATCGAAGGGTTCAAGGTCATTCTCGATTCCACCCATCTCATAAATCGTTTTCCTCTGCAAACGAATTGCTGACGGCTGCAAATTCGAATTGCTTATTTTGTTTCGAGAATACTCATATGTCTCATTTGTGTGAGAATTTATGCGTTCAGAAAAAAAGAGCTAAATTAATTAAAGAAGGGAGATGTTTCATTTGTTGCAACACTGGTTGTTATATTAAAAAGTGCAAGAGAGAAAGAGGTTTGTTCGTATTGTAAAGGTCGACATGCGCGTGCTATTTGTTTTAAGTTAGAAAAATCTAAGCAAAATTCGCATTTGGATTTGGAGGAAAAGAATGTTGACGTTAAAACTACGTCTTCAAATTCTGTCTTTCATAATAGAGGTGGAGTTTTATTGCAATGTGTGAAGGCCGAAATTATAGGTCGTTCTTCATCGGATAAGATATTTTGCCTTTTTGATAATGGAAGTGAGAAGTCGTTCATCAAAAAAATGTGTCTCGGAGGTTGGGGTTGAAAATATTGGGTTCGGAAAGGCTAAATATTTTTTCGTTCGGTTGTAAAACTCCTAAAAAACAAACTTGTAGTAAGGTCGAGGTTAGGCTAAGGAATGTATTAAGCGGAGAAGAGACTGTGATTGAGGCATTGGAAATTGAGGAAATTTCAAAGGCAGCACTTAGCCTACCTAATCCAGATGCGTGGGCAGAAATGGAGTCGAAAGGGTTTAGGCTAACATTCAGTTGTAATGAATCTTCTGAGAATTGTGAAATTTCATTGTTAATAGGTTCCGATTTTTATTGGTCTTTAACACATCGGATAAAAAGATTAGATTCATCATTGGTTGCAGTCGAGACTAGGCTAGGATGGTCTCTTCAGGGAAAGTGTGATGAGCGGAGTGATTGTACTCTGGTACATTTGGTTTACAATGAAGAGGAATCGATTTCGACTGAGCTAAGGAGATTTTGGGAGATAGAAAGTTTAGGAATACTTGACAAGGGTTCGATGACTTTAGATAATGAGGATGAAGAGATGCTTAGTGAGTTTGACAAATCAGTTAATTTTTCGTAAATGGTCGATATCGTGTAAATTTGCCATGGAAACCAGGTATGAGAGAGGCTTTACAAAATAATAAAACTGTCGCACGTAAGCGTTTTGAGGGGTTGGTTCGTAGATTTAAATGTGATCACGAGTTGTTCTGCGAGTATAAGGATGTAATTGATGACTATGTTAGGGAAGGTATTGTTGAGCGCACTTCTTGTGATTCTTTATTGGATAGTCAGGGATTTTACCTACCCCATCATGCAGTGATACGTAGCGACAAAACCACAAGTCGTATTAGAATAGTATTTGATGGTTCAACACACGAAAATGGACAATCATCGTTAAACCAAAGATAATATACAGGACCAAATTTGCATCCCAACATTTTAGAACTGCTTTTATGTTTTCGAAAAAGTCCTGTAGCATTTACAGCTGATGTGAAATCGGCTTTTCTTCAAATTGAATTAGATTTCCGTGATCGAGGTTTTACAAGTTTCTTCTGGACTGATAATTTGAATAACGAGCCATACGTTTTGAATTTCACGAGAGTTCTTTTTGGACTTCGACCTAGCCCATACCTTCTCGCAGCAACTTTAAAACATCATTTTAAGAAGTACAGAGAGCAATATCAAAATACATTTGAGTTGCTAAATAGTTCCATTTATGTTGATGACCTCATTTGTGGTCAGAATGATGTTCCGGACGCTCTACGTACTACCTTGGAGTGCTTGCAAATATTCAGTGACGCAGGCATGTTATTGCGCAAATGGCGAAGTAATTCGAAACAACTTAATTTGTTATGGCAGCAAGAAGGTGTCAAAACGGAATCTTCTGAAACTAGTGTATTGATCTTAGACCTCCAACTAAGGTTTTAGGACTTGCTTGGGATCCAGAAAAGGATTTAATTTATTTCGATCCAAAGGATCTATTGAAGTTTATGTCACGTAGAGGAGAATCGAAAAGATTTATTCTGAGTGTGGTTGGTCACATCTTCGACCCCATTGGAATTCTTGGCCCATTCGTTATCAAATTGAAATGTCTACTTCAGGAACTTTGGACTCTAGGAGTAGAATGGGACTCTGAACTTCCCCCAAAGCTACAACACAAGTGGCAGCAGTGGAGTAGCGAAGCTGAGGGCTTGACTGAGATAAAGATACCACGGTTCTATTTAGGCAACATAGATCAAGAAATATCAAAGTGTGAAATACATTGTTTTTCAGACGCGAGTAAATCAGCTTATGGAACAATATTATACTTGCGATTTGTTACTTGTAATAACGAAATCGAAACTAGTTTCATTTGTTCAAAAAGTCGTGTGGCACCTTTGAAATCATTGACGCTTCCTCGTCTTGAACTGACATCAGCCTTATTGTCAGCTAGGTTGGCCAAACAGGTGTCATCTTGTCTCAAATTTGATGCTAATATATATTATTGGACCGATTCTCTCATTTCGTACTACTGGATACGCGGCGATTCTTCAGCGTTCAAACCATACATTAAAAATCGTGTTCAAGAGATACAATTGCTCTCTGATCCGATGCAGTGGGGACACTGTCCAGGAAAGGACAACCCTGCTGATCTCCTTTCGCGTGGTACATCTGCCGTCAAGTTAGCACAGAATGAGCTGTGGTGGCATGGCCCACCTTGGCTTAAACTAACACCCGATCATTGGCCAAATCGTCACCGAGATATTTTAGATTCGGAGCTCTGCTCGGAAGAATTAGAACATCGTTCTAGTGTGCATGTGGCAGTTACTCAACAGAGGGAAGCTCTTGTTGACATAAATCGATTCAGCAGCCTTAAGAAACTTTTGAAAACGACTGCTTGGGTTTTCGGATTCGTGAACAATGCTAGAAACATTTGCAAATCGATGGACTTCTACATTACTGCAGATGAAATACAAAATGCTGAATATTTTTGGCTTAAATGTGTTCAATCCGAATTTTATTCAGCTGAGATATTAGCCTTAAAACAAAACGAACAACTTCGATCTAGCTCTGAAATAAAGAGTTTAGTGCCGTATTTGGATGAAAACAATTTATTACGACTTACTGGACGGTTGCTTGAAGCAGACTTATGCTTTGGTGAAAAGCATCCTGTTATTCTTCCTCGACGCTGTAAATTTACAGAATTACTTGTTATTAGGGAACATGAACGAATTGGTCATTGTGGCATATCTGCAACTTTGACTCAACTTCGGAAAAAATATTGGATACCTAAGGGTCGTGAGTTAGTGAAAACAATGATTCGAATCTGTCTCGTTTGTAAAACATACAGCGCCAAACCAGCTGACCAGTTAAGTGGTCAGTTGCCTCGAGATAGAATCACCCAATCTCCTCCTTTCCAAAGTGTAGGAATTGATTTTACAGGTGCAATACTTGTTAAGGACAACAAGGGACTCGCAAGTCTTATGTTTCTTTGTTTACATGTGCAGTCACTCGTGCTGTACACTTAGAACTTGTGTCGGACATGTCCACAAAGTGTTTTTTACTTGCTTTACGGAGATTCCTCGCTCGTAGAGGTAATTGCAAGGTAATATACTCCGATAATGCACGTACATTTAAAGCAGCTGAAAGGGAGCTAGCATATTTTGCCAACATCTTGAAAGACAGTGAATTTCAAAATTTTGTCGCAGATAAAGGTATTCACTGGAAGTTCATAGTTGAACGTGCGCCTTGGTGGGGTGGATTTTACGAACGTCTTGTTAAAACTATAAAGGATCCTTTACGTAAAATACTTGGCAGGGCACTTCTAACATTTGAAGAACTTTCAACGATACTTTCAGAAGTTGAAGTCATCGTTAATCATCGACCACTGACATACGTGGAGAATGATCCAGGAGAGCCGGAACCACTAACACCGGCCCACTTCCTCGAGTTAGGTTATGGTGACTCTAAATATCCTATACATTTCATCGAACTGATCGACGCCACTACGGCAAAAGAGTCGTACAAGAAAAGAAAGACTTACCGAACTCTTCTTTTAAAACAACGTTGGAGACGCTGGAAAGAACAGTATTTGCTCCAGTTAAAAACAGCTAATCATTTTAAAACACCATCTGTTCATAAGAATTTAAAATTAAACAACGTAGTTCTTGTTGAAGGAAATGAAAAATCAAATTTGTTGTGGGAACTTGGAATAATCAAAGAAATATTTATTGGAAGAGACGATAACGTTAGATCTTGTCTTGTAAAAACTTTTAAAGGTCTCTTCAAAAAACCCATTCAATTGCTGTACCCTTTAGAAATTGTATAATATATACTTGTACTAATTTGTTTATATTTTTCAGATTAATGGTAGGAGATTACACATTATTATTTAATCTCTGTTAAATTTATTTTTGTGAAATCTTGAGGTATGTATCCTAGTATTTGTTCGTTTGTAAATTGAAGCTTTGTCATCATTTTTAAGTTTCATTATATTGTGTACTTAAATGTATATTTACTTTTTTCTTTCTAATATGTATAATTTAGATTTGATTAGTAGTATTGTATCAGTATTTTCTTTTTAAGAATTGTATTTGAATAATTGTTTGTATTAATTGTGGTTCGATATTTACTGGGTGAACATTCTGTTCACCGGTGGGGTGTGTGCCGAAATATTGACCACGCGAGGACGCTGGTGTGCGCACATCTGTATTAAAATTGTAAAGATCGTGAAGTGTGTGTGTGTGTAACTTGTATCGTAGGATGTAAGCCGCATCGCGGCAATTCGTATCTAATTAAACATTACTATACCTAAATTATCTCATTATTGTGGACTGTCTAACTAATTCGCCCGGATACACACTCCTTTCGTTTCGAAATACTCATGGACATTACTTCGTTTACAATTCGCTACACCTCGTCCCTTCTTATTGGCAGGTCACAAAAGTCTCTTGGCCTCCCTAGTCTCCTCCCTCTGTTCTCTAAGCTCTTCTGGTCTCTTCTCTGCTAAAAAAGACCCTTTTAAACACCAGGGGTGGGTTCACAACATGCCCCTCGTCACTTATCATTGGCAGGCCACAAAATTCTGCCCACAACCTCTTTAGAGTCCTATTCGCACGGAACTCACAATCACACTCTCTGCCCCGTCTGGAATGTACTGGCGCCAGATTTCTCGTTCGACATCTGGACATTTTGTTCATCGCACTGTCTTTGTTCCTTAGAGCCATTCTCTAATCATCTGCCTAGGCGACAGTGTTCTCCGTTAGATATATAGGCTTCGTCTATTATCAATGGGTGCAGGAACTCCTATGTCCATTATGACTTTCAGTCAGAGTGTCGTCACGGATCCGAGGACAAACAATAAACAATGATCCTTAGCCACGTGCACTGGTCATTTTACAGCTGGTGGATCGTAAAAATTCAGGGACAATCGATGGGTGTGAGATCACAACAATCGAAGACGTCGTACTTGTTCCTTAACAGCTGGTGAAACCATAAAACTTATCGTGAATCGAAAGATGGGGATTCACAACAATCGACGATGTCACAACTTCTTCCCCCTGAAAAGGTCCATTTCACTGGACTTCTCTGGCCTCAGTTTGGTTCAGTTCGTAACATTTCACACCAAAGGGTTGTCTTATCAATGAGACCGATCAGGACAGCAATCCAAGAAACATATACAATCACAAGTAAAATAAACAAATAAACCCAAAATTCTTTAAAACTTACACTTTACAAAAAAACTTAAATTCCGAATCTTGGACCATTTTTTTCCATTTCATACAATTACATCACACTTCAAAATTTAGGGTTTTAAAGAAATTAACTCAAATTATAATATTTCTATAATTCTAAAACATCCAATCGCTCATTCAATTGTGTTAAACATCTGAGAGCGTACACAGTACTATGAGACACAAACGATTTACCATAACACATAATTTCCTTCCACCTTACACACACATCAACACTCATACTCATACAAATATTAATTCACACCTAGCACACAAATCCTAAGAATTACTCATTCTCATCTACCTATTCCAACGGTATTTCCAACGATATTAAGTAAACAAAATAAATACCTATAAATTCCAAGCTTTGCAAACCACATTAATTTTTTTTAGATTAAGAAGTTTAAACTAAGACTTTTTAAATTTAATTAAATCATGGCTATCAGTAAGCATTCTCACAACCATTATAACAAGTTATTCACAATTCATGGGATTGTCTTACATTACGTTAGTTATTGAGGAAACACTTTAATTGGGAATGTAATTAATATACCTCGTTAGCTCATGAAATAATTTCACTATATCTACATTATGTACACGGAACAAACTTGCCCATGGCTCTAATTTACCTTTGTTCGGTCCGATTTCCGACCCAACCCTACTCAACCATTTTAATACAAAGTCAATTTGTTGACCCACGATGCTGCGTTGTTCTTTCCTACAAAACTTTCCCTTTTTAATGAAAGATAAATCTCGGCTCGCGTCACCTGGTTCAAATTCCTATACTTAATACATTTAATACGTGGGTACGGGTATCGGTTCACTCTTCCTAACCAAACAACGGGCAGAGTACGGTTTGACTGCCCCATCCCGTTTACACCTAAAAGATACTCTGTATCCTCTCGTAGTGAATTAACATCTGGGATGAACAACAAGTTTTGACTCTAAATGGCTTTCCCGTAATTAAATTAATATCCTTCTACCTTAAAACAATCGTCCCAGGATCTGGTAGAAACCTTTTTCTTTCTTTTTAGCGTTAATCATTCTTAAGTAGCTACTTCGATCAGGCGGTAATTTAAAATACAATTGACTTTTCCTTAAATTACCCTGAAAACCAAAATCCATAAATAGCTTTACCGAATAGAGAATTTCGGAATCTATTCCTTCTGAGCTATTCTCCATAACCAAATTTGCCAATTCCGGTTTTCTACGGTACAATTTCATTAAATTAAGACGATAAATGGTACTGTGATCTCTTTTTCCGGGTAAATCTATCTCGAAACTAAATTCTGAACCAATGTTAGACCTATTGTCCGTCTCTAAATTATCCTTATAAATCTCCCTTGGTTCTGAGAGAGGCAATCGCATTGCTAACCCGTCTCCCAAGCCTTTCCGCACATCTGCTTTACACATGTTTTCTTTCCCCCCATTTAACTGCCCTGCTATCTTAGCCATTGTATGATTTCGAAAACTTTCCCGATCCACTGTTAACTGCTTTTCACAACCCATTAACGTCCCAATGGTATATTTTTCCTCGCAGATATTCTCACAAATCAATCTTTCAGGGTTCACCACTCCCTTATCTCCTTTCAATTTAAAAGAGCCCCTCCAATTTTATCCGGATTTATTACCCGCTGTGCACCCATCGCCACAGTTCTGGCCCTTCCTTCACATTCCCCTACTTTCATTTTCACTTCACAATCACTACTCCTATACACATTGATTTCTTTCCCTTCCTCAACCTTAAATATATTATTCTTTTCTGTTCCTCTCCCTTTTACTTCAGACTGGAGGAAACTTTCGTCCATCTCACTGGGGGGTCACAATTCTCATTTTAAAAATCACAAGACGTGGCGTGCTCCACGCTTTTATTAACTACCGGGTTAATTAAAGGCCTACACTTATTAACCGGTTCATTAACTTCTTCGGTACGATTTTCTGACAAAATACAAACATTTGCGAGATTGTTAATCTTATTCCATGCCTTCAATTCATTTTCATTTAACTTATTACTGAGTTGAGCTCTCAGACTTTTTAACTCAAATTCCTAGCTAGTCTACGTTCCTCGAATTTCTTAATTTCCCGTTTTTCACGTTCTTCCTGTTTTTCCTCCAAAATACCCTCCAACAAACATTTAGCTACTTCCTCAGTATAGTATTTACTTTGACAGATTCTCTTCTTAAATTCCATCTTGGGTAGAGTAATATCAACTTCTACCTCTAATTCTTTTGCAACTTCTAACAATACGTCTTTTCTTTCTCTTAACAGAAACGCCATGATGTACTAATGCACACAAACCCAAATCTAAACTTAATCGTTACAAAAATTATACAAAGACTCAAGGTAACCTAACAATACACTAGACCTAGACTTAACTATATTTTACCCATATGCGCAAATCTAAACAATACAATAAGCTACACATCAGTGTTCTCCAATTCAATAAGTATAACTACCGTATACTAAATTTCACAAATCTATAACCACAACAATACCCTTCACAATACTGTGCCAACAAAACAAGTATAACTACTGTATACTAAATTTTACAAATCTAAAAAACCACAACAATACTCTACACAATACTGTGCCAACAAAACAAGTATAACTACTGTATGCTAAATTTCACAAATCTAAAACCACAACACTAATATTGCACATTTATACACTTCATACAAAGCTTAAAATCCTTCTAGTCTCTTATTGTTTACTAAAACTTTACCTAGTCTTTATATTCCTTATTTGAAACATTTTACGTACAAAATCAATACACAGTTGCTGCCCCGAAAATAATCTCAATGAAAAGACTCACCTTCATATTTATAGAGGACACACAGGAACACTCAGGAATTTTGGCACTTGACACTTGGAAATCAGGGACAACGGTACTCCTAACGCAGGCAGGAACAGGAGACGCTTGAATCATATACTTCTCACAGCTGGGGACACCAGGAAAACATCTCATAACAGGCAATTCCAAAAATCAGACGGGCACACTTCATCACTAGCTGCAACGGGAGACACTTGTATCCAGCACTTCTCACAGCTGGGGACACCAAGAAAACATCTCATAGCAAGCAATTCCAAAATACAGACGGGCACACTTCATCACTAGCAGGAACGGGAGACACTTGCATCCAGCACTTCTCACAGCTGGGAACTCCAGGAATTAGCAGTCATTCAACTCGTCTCATCACAATCGCACACGGCTGGCATTTTTTTTTTCTCTTCACTTAAAACTAAGGATTCGGGCATCTATTTACTTAAATGCAGGATCAACACCACTGCCACCAATTTCATATATATATATATATATATATATATATATATATATATATATATATATATATATATTAGCTGTAACGTCGTGTATAGCTAGTATAAAAAAATGTTACTGCCTGATATAAAATAAAAGCATTGTTTATTTGCTAAACAATTTGTTAATGAAGCAAAAGAATTCAGTTCATATGCCAAGCCGGTGCAGTCAGTCTAAATTCTATTTCTCAACGCCACCGGCGTTCATCATCTTTCCACACCAATCTCGGACTCGGCCCGTTTCTCCATCCAAGGCCGGCTCCTCTCCCTCTCCCGACTCTTTTTCTTCTCTTTTTTCGTCTCCTCCCTTTTCTTCTCTCTTCTCTCCTGAAAAAGAACCCTTTTAAACACCAGGGGTGTGTTCACAACACGCCCCTCGTCCCTTCTTATTGGCAGGTCACAAAAGTCTCTTGGCCTCCCTAGTCTCCTCCCTCTGTTCTCTAAGCTCTTCTGGTCTCTTCTCTGCTAAAAAAGACCCTTTTAAACACCAGGGGTGGGTTCACAACATGCCCCTCGTCACTTATCATTGGCAGGTCACAAAATTCTGCCCACGACCTCATTAGAGTCCTATTCGCACGGAACTCACAATCACACTCTCTGCCCCGTCTGGAATGTACTGGCGCCAGATTTCTCGTTCGACATCTGGACATTTTGTTCATCGCACTGTCTTTGTTCCTTAGAGCCATTCTCTAATCATCTGCCTAGGCGACAGTGTTCTCCGTTAGATATATAGGCTTCGTCTATTATCAATGGGTGCAGGAACTCCTATGTCCATTATGACTTTAAGTCAGAGTGTCGTCACGGATCCGAGGACAAATAATAAACAATGACCCTTAGCCACATGCACTGGTCATTTTACGGCTGGTAAATCGTAAAAATTCAGGGACAATCGATGGGTGTGAGATCACAACAATCGAAGACGTCGTACTTGTCCCTTAACAGCTGGTGAAACCATAAAATTTATCGTGAATCGAAAGATGAGGATTCACAACAATCGACGATGTCCCAAGCATAAAACCCATCACACACACACATGTACACATATCGTAAAATCTGGCGTATAGCGTGCACCAGCGTTTGTAACGCGTACTCATACTTTCAAGCTGCATTTTTTAAAAATTTTTTGGTATATTCGCCATATAATGCACGCTGAATTGAATAACTGAAATGAATATAATATAATGGATATAATGAACCATATAAACGCGCTATAACTGGAATGTACATGTGGTGGGCTCTTATGTTTTGAAATAAATCATTTATTTGAGGTTTTATCGAAAAAGCTTTTGGAAAAATATTATACTTTGTGACGGGCTCATCGCGCTTTCGACTAAAAACTCCTCTTGTTCCTATTGAACATTTAACTTTAATCTCACTCCTAATATAAAACTTTAATTATAAATCAATATTTACCACACTGCAGCTCAGCTCTTCCTGAGATTTATCCACCTAGAAATCTTCAATAATAAATCTCTCACTTCACCTTTATACCTTCCTGCTTCAATCTCTCTCTCCTACTGCTTTTTACTTTACTATTCCGTTTGACTTAAATACTTTATCTAATCTGCATAACAAGGAATCCTGTCCTCTTTTTGGAGCTGATTGGAAATAGGTAGGGGAATTAAATTTCCCTAAAAAAAGACGACTCAGAAGGTTAGTGATAAAGTTCCGTATAGGTTTGTCACAATACGTATTGTATGTTTCTTCACCTCAGATCCGCTAAGTTAAAATATTAATATGTGAGAACCCCCCTAGGTTCCACCCTGGACACTAAGATTAACTTGAGGCAAAGAATGACCAGACGCCATTTGTATAATAAATTATATTTATTCACTTAGTTCCAATATCAACTTTCTTATTACAAATATTCAACTATATGTCTACGTCAAAAAGGGATTTACCTTTACTATTAAATTAAATTACGAAATATGAAATTAATCAATTACTAAGCTTAATATAGAAAGGGTTAACCGGAATAGGAGGTCCGAGAAATACACGCAACTTGAATTATTACCATTCACTAAGATTTAACTAACTGTATTATATTAACGCTTGTGGAAAGCGGTACTTAGTTAGAATATATCACCTGTCTGTACTGACGATCTCTCCAGATAGATTAATCCTTCTAAGGCTACCTCGCTGAATAATAACAGCAATACTCCAATATTGTAATCCAATTGAATCTTCCAAACGTCGTCACTACTGCTGCTGGCTCAATCGCCTTCTTCCCGCTAACTTAAAACGCTCTACTTAAATACCCTATCTTCTTTGCATATCCCATTTTCTTCTTTTAGAGCTGATTGGAAATATACGCGAATTTACAATACCCAAAGACGCTTAAGAGTATTAGTGGAAAGGTGCCGTAAAGATTCGTCACAAATATCCTTATTGTATATTGTTTAAGTTAAGATCTTAATAAAGAGATATCAATATTATGGCAACGACTGGTTCTTCATTCACTCCCACACCTATAGGTCACGAGGAAAACGTAGGAGTAAGGCATCACCCACGGGCGAATGCCTTACAACTTCAAGAACTATACCTTTTAAGTTCCTAAAGTATGTCGTTTCTTTTAAATAAACATATTTCAAAAATGTAGTATGATCCAAAAGTTTGGGGACAAGGTGTAGAAAACTTTACCTTAAATAGTTTACAGCACCGAAGCACATCCACCTTCAGAGTACACCCTTTGGGTGACGATACTTTTCTGCCAGCGTTTGTATAACTTCTGGAAGCACAGCTGAAAAGCGTTTTTCGTAAGGCCTCCTGCAATGATACTTTCACTTCATCTGCTGACACAAAACGACGTCGCTGTAAATGTTTTTTCACTGATGGGAACAGACAAATATCGCATGGGGCTAAGTCTGGTGAATAGGGGAATTTGGAAGCACGTTAGTGCGAGTTTTGGCGAGGAACTCTTTTAACAATTGGGATCGATGTGCTAGTGCGTTGTCATGCGGAAGATATCAGTCATCACTGAGCCAGAATTGAGGCCGTTTATGACGAATGGATTCTTTCAAATGACATCATCGATAAGCGTATATAGTCTCAGTCTCAGCGATTTGCTCAAGTGTTTGGAGACGATATTTTCGAACACATTCAGACACCAACGTAACATTTTCCGCGTTACGTGAAATCGAAGATCGTGCAACGAGTTCATTGTATTCGATTGATTTTCGGCCTTCTTTATAACGCCGATGTCATTCGTAAACCTTGGATCTCGCCATGGTAGATTTACCATACACCTTACTTAGCATTTACTAAATCTCCATTGGTATTTTACTTAAGCGTTGACAGAATTTAATGTTCAACGCTGTTCAAGAAAAGTCACCTTTCTTAAATCGCGGAACCAAGCTAACTAGCTTCAGAAGAAGCTACTAGAAATCGCTATCATAGACAGGTACTGTCCTTTCTTGACGAAACGAGGAAATTATATGAAGTATTTCACTACGTATCTCATATGATACAACCGGTTCCAAATTTCGTTTTTGCGATTCAGCCTTCACAAAAAATTATGAATCGTTTGTATCACATGTGATACAAGGGAGCCGAGGAGGTTATACGCCGAATTTTATGGTACATACACACTCTCTCGCACACATTCACATATATAAAGGTGAAGCTATAAACTGGTTAAAACTCACTTTTTATAAAGGTCCTCAGTCTGCAGCGTTTATCATTTGGCAGCATCCATCTGTTTGCAAAATTTGAATTTTCTATTTTTAATCTTTAATATTTAGAAAATCTTCAACATTTTAATAAGTGTTGCTTGTCAAACTTCGCCAAAATTTTCAAACCTATTAGCTGATTTTGAGGCCCAGTGGTTGAGTGGTAGCGTATCGTACTTCCACACCACAAGTCCGGGTTCTATTACCGGGCTGGGCAAGGTCAATTTGGCCTTTTATCCCTAATGCAATGGCTCGATAAATGAGTACCAAGCTTGCTTGGGGACATAAGCACTGGGGGTCTCACTTCAGACTAACCACCTGATCGGGACATCAGCTCATGCACCTCAGCGCCCAATGGTCATATATACTGGTACGGGCACAATAGGCCCTGGCCATCATGGGCTGTTGAGCCACTGAGTTAGAGTATTAACTGATTTTAAAAGGCTCTTTCATATGCTTTAAGCGTTTTATTTAACATCAGTAAATGAGCATAATAAAAATTGTAATAAACGTTGACAATGTTACATTATGGGATTAATTTTAATTTTTGCCCATTAATTTGAAAAATAAATTTTGTGAATACGATATCTTTTCAGTTTCTTGAGCCTAGTTTCTGTAAGTCTTCTTTTTTAATAGTGAACATCTTGGTAATCTTATGGAATTTCTAATCGCCCCTTCTTAAATTTAAATTACCCTATTTATTTCTGATCAATTAAATACATATGAAAGATTGAAAGGCAAATAAGATTTTTTACTTTTCCGTTTCGCCGGCGCAAATCTCTCCAAGTTTTCTTTATTGGCAACAGCACTCAATATACACACAAAAAGATTTTTTTTAATAAATATTAGTTCTCATTGGTTTTTCATCCATTTATTGATGTTTTATGAAAAAGACGATCCTGATAAGAAAAGACTGCGATTTGTTTTGAATATGTGGTGGTGAAAGATTACAAACGGGAATATTTCGTTTGGCGTCTGTTGCATCATTTTTGGCGATTTTTCACTTATGCCTTCGAAACGGAAAAGTACCAAAGATTTCTATATAGTACTTTTTATACCAATGATTTTAAAAAATAAAAACATTTTTTTCAAAATTGTTTTAACGATCAGAAAGACCACGGAAGAATCACTATAAAAGATAAATAAAAATATTTTCAAAAATAATAATAGGAGTTTGTAGAGAGTTTATTATTATTATTATTTATATTTTTCTGATTATGTTACTGGTTTCCTGTATAAAGATGGCAATCTAGATTTGCTTAAGCACTCAAAAAGAAATTTCAATGCTAGAATGGAGAAATCTCTAATTTCATTTGGAAATGAAATTAAAGGAGTTCATTATCTTATTTATAAGTAAAATGCAGACAAAGCATCATTTTTTTAAAAAAAAATCATTCCTCTTATAATTTTACTTTGAGAAGTTGTCAGTTCGTATGAAGAATTATAAACTACCACTGTTTTCAAATCAGTAGTAAAAGTTATCAATAATTCTGAGGCTTCGTAGGTGGAATGATTATTGTGAAACTTTCAGATCCTTTTCTGAAGTTTGTTTAGCTGCATTGGAAACAGGATGCGTCAATGAATATATGTTGCAAATGGCTTGGCAACAGAAGGAATTCACGAAACTTTCTCATGAGTACGGATAACCATAATTCTACGAGCATAAAATAAATACGACTGTAATTACAGTGAAAATGTTTATTTTATTTTTATAAATGTTAAAGACATATCATTCTCAAACATGATTTATTTATTCTACTTCAATGGTGAAACACACATTAACACTCTCATTCATATAATATATTTTATAAACTGATATAAATACTCTTAAAATGTACCGTTAAATCCGGCGTATAACGCGCACCTATACTTTCAAGCCCCATTTTTTTAATTTTTAGGTATATTCGTCGTATAACGCGCACCCCCTTTTTTACGAAAAATTCTGAAATTTTAGTATGCAATACTCTTATGTTTTGAAGTCGTTTATTCGAGGTATTACTCCAGACTTCTGAAAAAATAATATGCTTTCGAACTACAACTCCTCTTTAGCTCATAAGTCATGACATTTCTTTTAAATAAACAGTATTTCGATACATCTAGAAGTAAAATGATTTTTTTTATGCTCATCTCTTTTGTTATTTTTAAAGCTATCGTTTTTATATCCGGCGTATAAAGCCTACCATTAAATTTCGATCGTATTTTTTATGCTAAAAGTGCGCGTTATACGCCGGATTTTACGGTAATTCAAAATGCTGCAGTTAAGGCAATGATGAAATAATCAAAACATATTTACATAAACTTTTTTTTGTTTTAAATGAGATAGTAAAAGTAATGACACACAAGCAAGTATTACAGATAAAATATTCAACATTTTCGTAAAAATGTGTAATTTTTGTAGATCATTGTGTAGAAGATCAATCATTTTTACAGTTTGAAGTATACATTAGAAAAATAGCGCAAGGTTTATTTTCCAATTAAATATATAAATATTCAATTAATATATTTACTTTTAAATGAATGAACGAACCATTGTTCAAATTCTCTAATGAATTCACTAAGTGAATGAACAGAATAAGATTTCAAGTCGTTTGTATAAATAAATTGAAATTTCTTTTCTCCAATTTTAACTTATTGCCAGATGAATTACTCGAAAAAAGAAGAACAAAAGAAAGTTGAAAAAAAAAACCCCATTTTTTTAGTGCCATAAAGATTTTGGGACATAAACCCTGTAACACATTCACAATTTTGGGCACATCTGCGTGTAATGTTCGAATTTTTTTCCTTTATATATATTCATGTGCAATCTGAAAAATCAGTTAACACAGTCGAACCGTATACTTAAAATTACCCCGCAAAGTTTATTTTAAATACGGATATATATATATAATTTAAAAATTGAGTTTATTTTAGTGTTAAGGATGTGATGTACTTTCAGCGACGTACATAGATTTCTTTTATAAGGCAGGGGGAGAGTTACATTTTAAAAAACGCCTAGATAAAAGCACCGAGGAGTAATCTCTATGCTAAAAATTAAAAATTTGTTGGTTTGTAGGAGGAGTATGAACCCTAAAATCCTACTCTTGTGTACTCTACTGCATAAATTGACTGTAGTATTCCGTTTAAATTCAGGGTAAAGGAACGGTGATAAAAATGATCAATCCAAGTTAGTGTAAGGTAATTCGGAGGAAGACGCTAGTTTGTTAATAGTACTTTATGCGTCGATAGATGGCAATTTTGAGCCTCTTGAGTGAAGAGTCTGGTCCGACATTGAGTGTGGCTTGTGAATTTATCTGAATTAATTGTCTTTGATCTGCCTTATTTTTCAATTTTGTGAGCATTTAAAGCGGTGAGTACTACTCTTATAATACACCATTCCTCATATTTAAAGTTTATAAATGTACTTGTTATTTTAAATAAGATATTAGCAATATGAGTGAGTTACGCATATTACACATATGATGTGCATTAGAAACGATCATACCCTCCAGCAATAAGGAAATAAGCGTGTGGGGCATGTGGTCCCTATACTTGTAGGAATACACCACATGATTCAGAAATAAATGAAATGAACTTTAAATTTTTTTCATTTTATAACACTGTATATTATCGTATAAAATGAAACTACAATTAACAATTAAGCTTTGAGAATGTCACAGGGGATCTCCATAGGACGAGAATGTGCAGAGCTGAATTCGACTACTACTTCAGCCTGCTATAGTCCGTTCTGCAGGGAAATTCGTTTTTAGTAAACTAATTATGAAAGAATTTAATTTTTTTGTTTTTCTATAGTTATTGCTATTTCATATTTAATTTGGTGTAATGTTTGTCTTATTTTTTATTTACTGTGGTGTTGTGTTACATCTTACCCCATGACTGGTGGCATTTCCCCCATATTTATGGGGAAGATGCCACAATTAAATGAATTTCTTATTTATTTTCATACTAATAAGAATATTAACTTGTATACATGACCAATCAAATATTGAAAAATAAAGTGTATTTTTTTATGGTCTTGTTATTTAAATTTTCAGTGTACTAATCGAAAAATCCTTAAATGTGGCAACTTCCCCCGATTCACCTAATAGCAAGTTGTTAACTATAAGGCATTCTTTAATTATTTTTATAATAAAGAGTGTTTTTTTCCAGGTATAGAAGTTTAAGTTGGCACTACTTTCCAAGATGGCGTCCGATTTAACAGCTGTCAAGTGATTTATTCTCAGTTTGGTTTGGCAATTCCTCAAAACGGTCATCAAGCAAGGCGTAGATTCGTCGAATGGGCCCAAAACGAGATTGCCGTTGTTCCCGATTTTTATAAGCGAATTTTGTTTAGCGATGAAGCGCACTTCTGGTTGAATGGCTACGTCAACAAACAAAATTGCCGCATTTGGAGTGAATCTAATCCACAAGTGTATGTCGAAACACCGTTACATCCAGAAAAACTGACTGTTTGGTGCGCTTTATGGGCTGGTGGAATCCTTTTTCAAAAACGATGAAGGCCACAACGTTACAGTCAATGGTGATCGGTATAGAGCCATGATTACTAACTTTTTCATTCCTGAATTGAACAATCATGATGTCCAGGAGCTGTGGTTCCAACAAGACGGCGCAGCATGTCACACAGCTCGTGCCACAATCGGTTTATTGAAAGACACGTTTGGTGACCGCATAATTTCACGCTTTGGACCTGTGAATCGGCCTCCAAGATCTTGTGATTTAACACCGCTAGACTATTTTCTGTAAGGCTATGTAAAGTCATTGGTCTATGCGGATAAGCCACAAACGCTTGACCATTTGGAAGACAACATTCGCCGTGTTATTGCCGATATACCACCACAAATGTTGGAAAAAGTCATCGAAAATTGGACGTCCAGATTGGACTACATCTGAGCCAGCCGTGGCAGTCCTATGCCAGAAATCATATTTAAAATGTAATGCCACAAGATTATCTTTCGAATAAAAAAAAATTCATGTCAATCGAATAATACATCGTTGTTTTATTGCAATTTAAAGTTCTATGCCTCTAAAAAAACACCCTTTATAATTGAATTAAGAAATTGATCACAGAAATACGTGCAATACTTCAGTTTGAAGAACAAAGGAGAGATTCGGAAGTTCCAATTAACAGAAAAAGAATGATTTCATTTGGCAATTACTCTTTGCTTCATTTCCCTTTCTCTAATTTGGTAGTGGCAGCACGGAAATGCTTATCAGTTGCTTTCCGGCAATCTAGACAAGAATGGCTCGGATTCTACTAACAAAGCTTTTGTTAGTCGAATCCGACAACAGCAAAAAAATACTTTGTGTGTATTTGATTTCTTTTCATTTTTTATATTATGTATTATACAAAACACACGCAAACATATATTCTTGACTAGATGTACCAACCAAGTTCCTCGCATCTTCTTGTTAAATAAGTAACATTAAGTTGTCATCGAGCAAAAGACAAGTACTGTCAATCCGTAGTTATAGATGATATTATCCTGCCGGTTTTTTTTAATTACTGCACTATATTATAAAACACAAAATCAGCAAGTGGAATGTAAAACATTATAATCAGAAAGATAATTATCCTGAATAACAAATAAATTTACTGATTTCCTTTTAAAAATAGTGCGTAACGTTAAAGAATTTCATTCGAATCTAGTGCATTTGGAAAAATTCATTTTCTGGGTAATCGCCAAATGCATGTTCGATCAATTGGAAAGGTGGGAAGAATTACACTTTGTTTCAGAGAACAGGACGTTTTCCCTTTATTGCTCAGTCAGGCCCCAGACGTATTGGTAAAGAAATACACCCTTCCAGCGCCAGTATTTTGTTCTTGACGTAAAAATACTTCGTACATATAAACTTCAGGAAATCTTTATTTCTTCATTTCCAATTTTTTAAAATTATTAATTTTTTGTTGTTGTTAGAAATGAATTTTTGAAAAACAGATTGATTTGAACAACTATTTTTTCGAAATTGTTTCGGACACTGAAAGAACTGTTTTTTTTTATAGAGGAATACTCCGAATACGCTCAAGCGTTTGCAATATCACCTTGAGACAACTAATGAATAAGTGGTAATAGTCCAATTTAATACTAATTAGGAGAGAATTAAAGATAATCGATTTATTGGTGGGAAACTAGTTTTACTATCAGAAACGTTTTCCGGAAATATTAAAATGCAATGAATTCCAAAACGATTTATGAAATCAAGAACAGTATAGAATAAGTTTTTATAATTTAAAATGCATGGTTCTTTTAAGAGAATTAAGATAGAAGTTTCGTTGGACAAAATAATAGTTGAAATTAATTGAAAATAGCCCCAATTTTTATCCGAAATTAGTTCTATCAGATACATTTTCCGTAAATACTGAATTTTCCTGAATGTCAACAAGATAATGCTATGTGGAATTTAAGAATGGCAATCGGTCAGTTTTATTTTGGAATGTTCGACATATCTTGTAAAGACATTTAAGAATTTTGTCTGTGTACTATGTTAATTGTGAATATATCAATATTTATCAACTGATACATGCATATTATGTGTATCTGAAATGTATGCACACAAAATTTAAAAAAATCACAAATCTCTTATGAAAATTATATTTCGAAATTTACTAGCATATAAAATGATACTAAATTCTATAATAATCTAAGGCACAAAAAACGACGTACCAAAAAGAAATTATCCTAATGAGATGAAATTCAGTAGATGAGATGTGCATGCATTAAACGAAACACTAACTACATCATAATGGAATCTTTTCTTCAAGAGATACAGATATAAGAGTTAATAAATAAGGAAATAAATAATAATACGTTGTAGCACCTTTGGCTCTGATGCAAGCTGTTACCTGAAATGGCATCGACTCGTAGGGTTGGAGGATGTCCTCCTGTGTGCAAGAGTAATTGGCACACACGATCTGATTGTTGAAATCGGCGTGATTCAAGGAAGCCTGATCTGGAGCCACCTGTTCCTCAAAGCCCAAGCATGGTCCAATGGAGAAGGATAGTGCCGATAGGGACGTTTTGCGAAAGCATGAAGAACCGTGATGTCTAAAGAAATCTTAAGGCCCCAATGCAAAAGTAGCCACCACCTGCAACCTTTTTAAGCAAACATTATATAACATAACTTATCAAATACTCATACAGATGGTTATCCCTAACAAATAAACGTGCTTGATTCACAATCTCACCAACCTAGGTACAAATCAACTCGACCGACTTTCGCCTTTAGACTAAGATAGTAATTATGGTCTATAGTGGTTGGCCTAAATACGGACGATGGATTTGACATAATAATGATACGGTTACAAGTTGTCATACAGTTCAAAACTTCCAATTTTTTGGAGAACATGTCTGGAAATTATATTCGAAGATTAAAATTTTTCGGATCACATGATCTTGTTGATACCAAGTTGAAAACGAGACGAGCCACTTTGCCTTGATGGCAGAGGCCTTGAGCCCAGATCCAGTTGGCCCGTGCCTAAAAACGTCCCTGATGAAGACATGCCGTAGAATGGTGTGCCATGGCATTATTCTGTTGAAATGAAAATTTACGGGTCCGTGAAAGGAAAGGCAACACTACGTTGTGTAGAATCTCAAGACGACGTATCGTTGCACTGTAAAGGTGCCATAGATGCCAGTACCAAAGGCGTTCGGCTACTAAATAAATTGGCACCCCATAACATAACTCTTAGTAGTCGATCTCTGTGGCTACTGACAGTCAGGCGGATATCCCTCTATTTCGTGGACGCCTCCAAATACATATTTGTCATTAATCGGCGCTCGATTCAAATTGGGACTCATCATTGAACACAATTCTACTCCAGTTCCAGGTTGAATGCGCCCGTCACCATTTGAAACGTGCCTAGCGATGTGCAACGATGAGGGACAGTCGACGAAATGGATTCCGTGACCCCCAGCTTCCGTTAGTTGAGTCTCCTGTAAATAGTCGCTGGAGCCACTAGTGCCCCCGTTTACCGACAGATCGTTGATAAAGACGCTTTTTACTTAAGAGGCGTTTAAGCGTGGATTGAAAGATTCCTTTATCTTCGCGTTCTGTCGCCGTTCTCGGTCGACCACTACTTTCTACCACACGGCCATTCTTCATCCATTTCTACCCACATCGGAAATGATAGCATCGCTCCGACTATCGTATGTTCTTGCGATTTGACCATTTTGTTTCCCTTAGTCGAATAGCATGTTCTCTCTCAATTGGTGATATAAGTCACATTATTAGTGATATTTTCTACGAGGTATAGATGTTCGTTGGTTGCCGAAACCACATTCACATGAGAGTTATACCTTAGAATTGGAATGTCCTCTGTTTTATACATCATCTGGATGCTCCATTGCAAGGCTGTGGAGCTCCAGTTAATAATAAATTAGCCACCAAAAGTTAATTTTAGTATTCTATCACAAGATGCGTGTGTGAACAATTTTATCTAATTTGGGTAATTCCTCCATAGTGTATTGCTTTTTTATATCATATTGTAGAGTGTAATTCAAATATTTTTTTGAAATACACTCATATCCATAAATTAAGGATAATGCCAACTCCAGGAAATAAAGATTTAGAAACAAAATAAACAAAATAAAATTAAGTTCAATTGTTAAACAAAAGATAAAGAACAAAAATGATGGCATATGTGTGATACCATTCATAAAAATAACGATTTTTGCTCCCTGGAGCAATGACAAAAAATACTCTCTTTACAAAAACTTAATATTACACGGTTGATAGGATAATTAATACATTGTGTCTCCCATGGGATGGATATACAACACCTGAGTATAAAATTATCGAGCTGATTTTGAGGAAGATTACTCCTCTCAGCAAGCAATGGTCTTCAAAGTTCCGTACACATGTAGGACGTGGTTAAAGGGCTGAACCTCGTTGGCCAAGCATGAGCCACACATGCTGTGCCGGATTCAAGCTAGGTGGGAATGCTGACCATTCTAATGGGGTAATAAACTCAGATTGAAAATATTCGTTTACGATGTTTGTTTGGTGAAGACGGGCATTGTCATCAATAAACACAAATTCTGTGCTGATGGCACCCCTAAGCAAATGTAATTGTTGTTTCAGAATGATGTCCCTATACATTTGGCATGTCATGGTTTCGATTTGAATATGCAGATCTATTCTGGAACCCAGTAGAATTTCCCTCAAACGAGCAATTTTACATCACCGTAAACGTGCAGTTCTGTGAAGTTGCATTGGAAGTAACGGATACCTGGCGTTCTCTATATGAAAGTCCAACGTGAATCAGACTTCAAGCTAAACCTAGACTCGTCGGAAAACATCACACATGTCCCCTGTCCTGATGTCCACACACACATTGCATGTTCTCTACTCCAGGCTTTAACCATTGAAGACAGTTGCTGTGAGTGGAACACATCTAAGAAGCCTGCGAGCATATAGACCAATATGTCTCAAACGTCTGTACACAGTTTGTTTTGAAACTGACGTACCTATGACTGCAGATCTTACGAGACAGATAGGATGCTCTACTTCGTCTGCTTCTTTTTGGAGTAACTGCCAAATATCGGTCTTCATACGGCGTTATAACTCGGGTGCAATCTGTATTGTAACGTCTACTGACATTTTCATCATCTTGGAATCGTTGCCAAAGCCTAGAGACGACACTTTGGATAATTCCAAGTTCCTCTAATACATCCATCTAAGCTCCTCTAATACATCCATCTATATTCCATACTGCTGATAATTTTACAACGTAAAAAAACATCCTCGTGTTTCCTCCGTGTCATAACTATTCGTTTATGTCACTGACTAGCTTACAAAACGCTTGTGCACAATCTTATTTCTTTGCCAGCATTCCTTGTCTACCCCTCTATTACACTCTCGTCTCTGGGACGTACTATCTGTGACATCTGGTGGCTTCCTGTAATTTTCATATTATTGTTGAAGATATGCGTGATAATTCTACTGGAGAAATTTTTAGTCTAGAGTTCGATTTCTATGTGATTCTGAATTACCCTTAATTTATGGACACATGAGTGTATTATTATTATTTTGAATGAACTGACACACACATAGAGAGACAAAAATTATTAGGTTTTTTTTTTCAAAAACAAATTATGCGATTCGATCTAAGGTATTAAATTTGTAATTATCTCCATCTTAGCTATTGAAATGTGTGTGCTTACTTTGCCTTTCTATTAAAACTTGCAAACTATTTCTTTTATTTAACATTCTCTAGAACAGGGAATTTTTATTATTATTTTGGGGGGATTTTGAATTCCTGTAGCCTAAGAAATTTTTGACAGAATTTTGCCATAAACAATAAAATTATAAATTAACCGAAATGTATGTAACAAAGTGTTACGCTGATCAAGGGATAGAGGATTTTATGCAAATAAGTCGCAAACACAGTTCTTTAAGAGCGATGAGAATTTACTGTCGAAAATCCAATCCTTACAGGATTGATTTTCGTAAAAAAAAAAAAAGGAAAATGCTGGATTCAGCAGCAAAATTCGCAGAATAAAATATCAGAAGGGCTTCACACCTTTTACAGCGCTCAGACACAATATCAGTGCCAAAAATACAAGTAGAGGAAATATTATTCATAAGCAATCACTCGTTCAACAGCCGAAGTAATCACTAATCGTTTCAGCGGTCAAGACAATACTGACTCAGCTCGATGCTTTACGATGTGTCATTGGGCATATGGGCTGAAATCAGCCCTCCATCCCATATCTGAGAGTCTTTGATGAGGAAGCGACGATAGTGGAATTTTTCTTTCTGCGAAATACTTCGTGACTTTTGGTGGAGGGGACTGGTCCGGGAGTTGTGGCTTTTCTTTGTGTTCTGGAAGCTGTACTGACTCTGCTGGGTGAGCATCTCTCTATTTATAGGCCTCGCGGATCATTCAGGAAAGATACGCTTGTTTCATAGGTCTTGAAATTCGTGGATTTCTCCACAAATTTCCAGAAGAGTTCAAGAGGGTCCCAAATTCGCCTAAAAAGGTCGACAAAATTGTCACCAAGTTGCCAAAACGATCACCAAAGTCACAAAATTGATCACCGTCACCAACTTGGTAGCAAAAATAATGCCAACCTGGCTCTATCGCCAAGATTTCACCAGTTTTCCATTGAATCGCTGTCATAATGCAAGGGACTGCGTTGTTGCGAATATTACAATTTTAACATAAAATAAATATTACATAGAGTAACATAAATGCATTACACATCCAAATACAAATTATTTACGCTATTTTACACAAAATTCGTAACAAAAAGAGCTTATTTTGACTAAAAATCCTGAAAAATGTAATTATTTGTTTTTATTTAATCTTACATAAAACCAGTCTTAAAAATACTTTCAGACATGATTTATAATTCCTCCATGCTATGTTTTCTGGCGAAATCACGTCCAAAATACGAGTAACTTAAACAAGCATACGAAGAACTGAAATAAACTAATGTTTTAGTTAATTTTATTACGGTCTACTTAGACGCGGTTGAAAAAAGAAAGAGAATGAAACTTCACATTTCAATATCTCTTATAGAGTGCAAGCCCCACCAACCACATCGTACATTTTATGGATTTAACTTGAAGTACATCGATTTAGAATTAGGGTGGTTTTTAGTCTCGAGGAACTATTTAGTCGCAATTTTGGCAACTTATAATAATTATCATTTTTTTTTTTTGTTAAATTATTTTTGTATCTATAAGTTGAAACTTTCTTATATTATTTTTCATTTCAAACTGAAAGTTTAGTGAAATAATTAATTGATTTAAGAAACTATTTTAGCTCTTACTATGATTTACATGAGTTTGGTTTCTTGTGTACACAAATTCTGTTGTTGTTACTAATGCCACTTGATCGGCAAAGGTCAGATCAAGACTCACGAAATTCATCATGGCAAAGGGCTAAGTGACGCCTGTCGTTAGCTTTAAGCCCCATACAGGTGACAGAACGAGTTAGCTCAGTTCCACTCCAATTTTAAGGGAGAACGCACTGGGAGTGGTCAGGGGCCTCCACCAACCCCTTCCACCAACCTCACGAGAGGACTTGCTACTCGACGGCTATTTAAAGTACCCCCATGCCGCGAAGGCACTATACGTTTACAAACATCCATGTCTTCTCCGAGATTCGAACCCAGTCCCAACGGCACAGCAGTCAGCGTCGTTAACCACTATACCGGATGAGCGACAAAAATTCTGGAATTTTAAAAGTTATTTAAAATAAGGTAATAATAATAACAGTCTGACGTATTTAAAAATCATCAACAAGGTGTATATAATGGTATTGAATATACTATCTTCAGAAAAATCAAAATGCTATTAAACAGATGCATTTCAAAAGTGGCTGAAAATAAACCAATGACACTCTCTATTTTTGAACTAGATTTATTTAAGCTATAGCTCTTCAATTTACACCAGATAAACATATTCTTCTTATAACTAGAAAATAACAATAACTAAAAGTAAAAATTCAAGTGGTTTATTGCTACTAGTCTTAATTTTGAAGAATTTGATCAACAGCCTTAAAGAATTTTTGAAAGGCTATAATATTGTTTTAGTAATTAGATGTAGTCACAATAAATGTAATAGGGTTTGAAATAAGCTATTTGCATTCTCAGAATTTCTTAGAAGTAGAGTTTATATAATTATTCTGATTGGTAGCGCACACAGGAATTTTTCAAGAAGGGGGGGAGGGGTCGAGGATCGAAAGTCCACCATTCTTGCATCATGCTCTTTTTGATTTTGTCGATTTTCGGAAACAAAAAAACAGTAAAAAACTAATTATTGTATAAATAATTAGCATTAATTAATAAAATTAATCATTAATAATAAATACTTAATTAACTTTTGCGTACTATATACTTAGAATTATAATCAAACGGAAAAAAATTAAGGGCTTTGAGGGGGTGGGGGTGTCCGGCCCCTTAGGATCATCCCCCCCTTGTGTGCGCCACTCTTTTAAATTCTTCCATGCCTTTTTAAAAAAATATGATCAACAGTACAAGAGGTAAATTTGTGTGTTATAGTAAGATCTAAATAAATCAAATTATTCATCTAATATACGAGCTAAACGCTATCTCTTCCAAACAAATGAAATTTTAACAGACATCTACTGTTCAGGAAGAACACATTAATCCAAGTGATACTTACTAACTCATGTAAATAAAGAAAACGTTGCAGGAAATTATTTAAACGAGTAGCTGTTCGGCGCCGTTCTCATAATTGTAATGCGATCATTTGTACTATTGCATCATACGGACTAGGGTAAATTCAGTTACATGTATAATTTCTGTAGAACCTTTCTTCCCTACTCTAAGCACATGCTTATCTTGCTCGATGGTTAATCTACCCTTGGATTGATTGCTTATTAACGTCAGTGGGTGAGTGAATGTTAACGTCGCACTGTGTATGTGTGTGTTCAGCTACACGAGGGCTTTGGGTGACGGACCTCGTAATTTTGAACCATGGTCAAGTGATGAGGACGACACCTGAACTTGCACCCTCTCCTTGCTTATTAACGTCATACTACTATTTAACGTGACAGCTATTGGCGATGAACCATAGTCAAGTGACGAAGATGACACCTTAGCTGGTACCCCTCTTTTAACTTTCCCACCACGCCAACGTTGAGGACTTTGAGCCGCGACAGGTTTAACGTGCATTAACCTCTTCTAGACGGCGGTCTTTTGTGGCTTCAGGACTCGAACCCGTGACAGGGCAACACCGGTCACTTGACGAGAAAGGCATAACTGTAGTAAAGTTTTCTTTTTCCCCTTTCTTATCGAAGTATGTAACATGCAAAAGTAATAAGCAAAAACAAATGAATATCTATATATCAAAACAAAATAATAAAATATGTAAATATATATTTTTTTCTTTTTGAGAGTCATTTGTTTTGTACTAATATTTTATTTTTGTGTATTTAATTAATCTTCAACTGACAAATATTTTAATGTATTTACTTTATAAAAAAGTATTTGTATCTGTGGGACGTATCAATAAATTTTCTTTTAAAAAAATTTAAAATATTAATTAAAAAAGATTTTTTTATTTTATAAAAAAAAAGACCCCATTTTTTTTTTACCCAGAATAATCTATGTATAATGATTCCTTGTACAAAAATTTATTGAACTTAAGAAAATGTTTTATTTTATTTTTCGGTAATAATATTTATTTAAAGGACAGCTGAAAAAAAAAAGATTAGAACTAAATCGACTTATATATATATATATATATATATATATATATATATATATATATATATATATATATATATATTTATATATAAAAATAAATATTATAACTCAGGTTGCAGATAAGAGAACCTTTTTTGACATTTACAAAATATCCAGATTCCAAAATCCATTCATAATATTTTTATAGCTTTTACATGACTTACGAGTTGTAGAGATTCCATTTTTTTTATTGTTATTGTTACCTAAATTTTTTTAAAGGATGGTATAAAATAAAGAGAAAGAAATTTAAAAAGACAAAATACTACGAAGCTTGGTAAGCGAATCTAACAACTGTATAAAATGTTGAATTCGTATCGAGGTTTTGGGGAATTCCATACCAAATCAACTGTAACCAAAGAGCGTTATAAAACGATGTCCTCATTTAAGATGATTCAATAATGCTAGTAGTTCTGGTCTTCCGATTTTAGCACTTATAAGACATTTCAAAAACAAAACTGATACAAAGTGGCTAATTTACTGAAGTATTGAAAATAAGAATTCATAGAAACTTAATTTCGGTTATAAAAAACTCATGCATTTAAATATGTTGTAATGTGTGAGAAAAAAAAATCAATGTTATGTATTTTCGACATAAATAAGGCTAATTATCTGTGGTAGTTTTCCGAAAATAAAAATCAAGTTGGTATATGATTGAATGTATATTAAATTAAATTTATATATAAACTTAAAAGAAGAATGCCCATTTATATGGTATCCAAATTAGAATATTATCAATGTTTACTTTAAAAAATGAAAATAATAAAATATGTGAATAGTCACAAATATATATGCTTATCATTTTAAAAATGAATAAAATAAAAAAGTAATGGTTTTTTTTATTTCAATGTATTTTTTATTTCTTTCCTTATTTCATTTTAAAGTTGTGATTACTTTATATTATGACAATACAGAATGTTTCTTAAATGTATTAACAGACTGTGATTTTTTATTTTCATGTGATTCATCTACTTGTATTAAAATTATGTGGTTTTACAAAAGTAATAGTAAGTCCTTGTTCTGTTTGCATGTACTACTATAAGAAATGTGTATTGTTTTAAAATATATATATTTTTTTCAAATCAAACGTTTATTTAATAAAAAAATATCTGATGAACGGAATTCGACAAATGTTCGTTATATTAGAATAAATAATAATATTGACAGCTTAGTTGTATATTTAGTTAAAGAGAAAACAGAATGGAACTAAATGCATATTTTTATTGAAAAAGATTAAATCAGCCCACGTAGTTTCTTTTTTTATATATAACATTCCTATTTTATGATAATAAATTTGAAAAATGACTGCAAAAATTGCATAAATCAAACACACAAACACAAGCTGAAAAATTTATTTTATCCCAGCTATATTCATGTTTAAAAAAAACAACATATGTGAAGGAAATTCAATAAATTTTGTACAACTTGTATTTACACAAGAATTTTTTTGCTGTATATTCCAAAATACGATCGAATAACATATAATTTTTTACCCAGAAAATAATTCAAAAATAAAATATTTTTAAAAATTGGTAACTGTTTTTTTAAAAAATGAGATGAGAAATCGAATAAAGTGTTTACGACAATGTAGAGCATAGAGAAATAAAATCTAAAGCATATCTCAAAATCACTAGTTTTTAGCAAGGAAAAAACTCTTAATTGCTTTTGAATTTGCTACCTTCCATACTTCCCCATCTCCCCAGTTTTTTATTTCAGAAAAAAGATATCTATCAGGTTTAAGTCAGAAATTTACAATTCCAATTGTTGTGTATAAAATTTTGGAGTGCATTCCAATGTGAAATCCGAGTCCATTTTCGTTCCATCAATAATAATAAAAACAAAAGACCACTCACAGTTTTGCATTCTCCGAGAACCATCATAAATCGGCAAACGTCACAGCACACGAGGACTTCCGAACGGAAGTACCGAACATTGCCGAGTTATACGTGACGTCACAAGACGCGAACGATCCTGAGCCAAAAGTTGACGCTGCGTTTGCCTCATTGGTGGGAGATATTGTGTACGCAACAGACACCAAGTTGTTTTGCTCTTGAGAAAACGGTTCTTGACTCTTAACCAAGTGCAAAAACAATATTAAAAGGTCTATGGATATTTGTAAAATGTGATTCGCATTATATATATGTGTTGAACCTTCATGTAGACTGTAATGAGAGACGATTTTAATTTCAATCCTCAATTGACAGCTGTATTTTTTTTCATTGAAGTAAGTGAATTTTCTAATGTATTTTCTGTAATGGTGGTTGCATACGTCAAAAGTTAGATTAGCGCGTCAGACTTATAATTGGTTAATGTATAAGATAGTGTTTTGGAATGTGTATGTGTTTTAGCTAAATTTCATGTAAGAATTCGACATCACTTCTAACAATGAAGGGATGGTTTAGTAATAAAATTGAGTCGATTTCTTTTGTCTAGAATTCATATTTATAGATAAAATATTTTGTTTACATATATTGTATCGTTGTAAGTATATTTAGCTATTGATTTTTTTGACGAGAAATTCGATTGTTGAATCAGTGTAGAAATAAATTTACATTCCTATTTGTATCTGGATGCACGTTCTTTCATTGCGCTTATCGCTGTGTATGTTGATAGTAGATTCCTTAAAGCATTTTTTTTATCAGTATCGTGTTTATTTCAGAAATTTTTTTTTTTAACTGGGATCTTTTTTTAAAAAAATTATTTTCAAGAGTAGACGAATGTATATTTTTAAAATTTATGTTTTGGTTTAAGGTTTGATTTCGTTTTTATTCAAGAATACCATGTTGCATTTCTATTTAAGATTAATACCCCCCAACTTTTTTTTATTTACAATATTTTTTTTTATTCAAGTATCAACATAAATTAATGAATTCATTTTTTTATTACTGCTTGCAGTTATACATTTTTATAAAAGTAATTTGATTTTTTTAAATAGGGATTTTAAGTCTATTTTATATTTGCTTCATACAAAATTATGTAATATTGACCATATACTATCATTTTCAATTTTGTAATATTAATAAAATATTTCTTAAAATTATAGGAATAAGGAATATGGTGGAGTTTAATATCGCTTTATTAACATTTACTATCCAAATTTTATTTTTAACTCAAGAAACCTGCAGTTGATATTTGATTAGAAAGTATTTGCTCAAAGTAAATGTAAAACACATTAGCATGAAATTTATTTGTTGGATACATTTTAATTAAGTTATATGATTGCCTTAGAAATATTTATTTTTGAATCCATTAATAATATTTTTGATGTTAAGAAGAAAGATGAAAATATTCAGATTGCAAAATGTCATCTCTGTGTTTATTTATAATTAGACTTTAAATTTTGTACATTAAGTTTGTGACATGGATTTCTGTAAATCAGAATAACAATTTATTTTTTATAAGACATTTTTCAAGTAAAAACTTGTTTCCGTTGTAAATACATAAGGTAAAAAAAAAAAACTAATATATTGATATGACTTTGAACAAAACTAAAAATGATGTAAAATATGGAATATTTGTCTATTTAATGTGATTATTAATTGATATTGCATGTGAAAAGTCAGCTAATTAATATAGTTAAAATATCAAATTTATAGAAAATTAAATGCGTGAAAAATGATCTTTGGGAAAGGAATATAAAAATGTTAAATGAGTGTTATAAGTACTTAATAAGATTGTGTGAATAGGCACAAACTGAAAGCCAAGTATTACATTCTTTACCTTTGAAGATGTGGGATTCTCAGAATGTAGACTTTAAAATCTGTTTAGTAATCTGTGTGTTTTTAAATATAAATTCTGCTAAAAATTTCTGTGTTAGTTGTATTTAGATGTGTATACATTTTTATATGCCATTCTATCTAGGAAAATATTTGTCATAATTATGGAAAAGAACAGTTTAATACAATCTCAGTTTTTATTCAGAGATTTATTTGCTGAAGGAATTTTTATCTTAGAAATAATAATAAAAAAATACTATGCATACATTTTTACTAGTCATATACATATATATTTATTAGCAATTAGTATAAACATTTGTTTCCCATAGGTGTAATGTATGAAATTAATAATGAGCTATAAACATCCAGAATTTTTTCGAACATAAGCATAAGTTTTTATTAAGCTATTTATAGTTTTTTTAAAATACAATGCTTCTTGAAAGGGTGAGAATGTATACATTTTTTTAAATACATATAGCCTATTATTTAAACTTGAGTTTATAAGTTTAAACTTATCTTATATAGCTTTTTTATGTGTATATGTGTATAAATGTATTTCATGATTATCCTAGCTTCAAAGCTTGTATAGATATGTTCTTATTTTCTTCCTTAGTCACATATATCTATGAACAAATAAATTATTTAATACAGTCTGCCTAAAAACATTTATAAGTAATTGACTTATAAAAAATCTCATTGAAAAATATTTGTTGAAATAAACATTAATAAAATATCTTCTGGCATTTCAGTTGCATTTAAATCATTAAAAATCTAAATTTTATGATAAAACATTTTTTTGTATTAGAAGTCTCAGTAAGTTAAGTATTACTGTATTAAGTATTAAATGCAGTATTACTTAATTTGTAAGGACTACCAAAAGTTAATTAAAATTCAGTAAGTTTGTTCATCATAAACTGTTTCTAAATTAAGGTTTCAAGTCAAATTTAATTTGCTTCTAAGGCAATCTAAATATAAATTGTTTAATTACCTAGAAATAATTATGGAAAATCTCCTATAAATTAACGAAGTGTTAAAGAAAGTAGTATATATGGTATTAATGAAACAAATAAAAAATGCTATTTCATCTACATATATTTCTGCATTCATCTTGCATATGTTTCTTTTATAATTCTTGTAAGAATAGCTAAGTAAAGTTTATACTTTAACCTCGAAGTAATGGAAGTTGAACTATTCAAATTCTTTAACACAGGGTCAATGGCACAAAGGTGAATATTAAGGACCCCTGCAAAATCAGGTCTTTCCTTAAATTTATAAGTTGGTTTGATACGTACTTGGAGTTAGTCAGGCTTTGGGGCCCCCTAGAATCCTAGGCCTCCGCGCGATAACGCTATGCCACGGCACAGGGTCTATGTTTTTATTGTTAGTGACATTTACAGTATATTATTGCTGGATCCTTGAGGCACTTAGAATCCATTGTCGCCTAAGGCAGTGGTCTCCACCCACCCCCTTCCGGTCCGTGGATCAAGTACTTCCGGTCCGCACAAGAAACATTCAGTTATTTCCCTTTTAAAAACTGTGGTACATTTTTCTTGGGTTAGGGCTACTTTTTATGAAAATCACTTTATATTCCTTGTTAAATCACTTTATATTCATTTTTTGGTGTAGCTATATTTTATTTTGGTAACGATTGAATACACTTAAATTAAAATTACTAAATCAAAACAGTCTAAAATATAAACCATCAACGTCCTCTCCCTCAGTGGGCCGCGGTAGAATTAACAAACGATGCCCGGTCCGCGGCGATAAAAAGTTTGGGGAACACTGGCCTAAGTAACATCTTTATAATTCTGAGTGATCCGCACTATAAGCAATAATTTGCTTAAATATATTTTTATATTTATTTCAATTTTTTAAAATGATCTTATGGATCAAATTTGTTTTCCGGAATGAAAAGGAAAAGAGATTTAGTCTTATCCTGAATTATTATTTTTGTCAAAAGGTTTGAATTGTCAGTGCAGTACTGTTATCTGATTGAGAGCAACATTTAGAAATTTAGTAAACCAGAAGTAACTATTTTGATGCTGCTTTCATTCAAGATCTTTCGAATGCGTTCAAAATTGTGAGATCCTTCGCCATTTTTATGTTGTTTCTAAGTACGATAGTAAGCAACGCATCAGTCAATCTTAGAAGCTTTTTACACTTGGTATCTTTCGTTTAAATGTGAATTCAATGCATTAACCGGTTCCTTAGAAGTGTTTATGATTTTCAGCACCCAGGAATTCAGCCCCCTCCCCTTTACAATTTGTGCAATAAGGGTCCATCATCGGAAAGTGTTTGAATTTTAGAACGTGAAAGCCTGCATTTTTCGTGCTAAATTTATGCTATGAAGATTATGAAGAAATCATTCTGATAACAATTTTGGCTTCGTAATACAAAAATCTGTTACAGAGTTTCTGATTTCCCGACCTCGAAATTCTTTAATATCAATGTAATACTTTTAAAATTGACGATTTTATCTCAAATCTTTCAATTATCGTCAACTAATTATTCCAACATAATTTGGACAACAAACCATCTTCTCACTCTGCATAAACATAATTTTTGTAAAACACCATTTTTGTGAAATGACTTTCTGAATAATTTTATAGTACTCCTCACCTTTATATATACCTTCATTTGTATCAGTAATATATTTGCATAAGCAACATCTTATGTAGCATCTGTTTCTATGCTTCGTACTAATTTTAAATCTGACGCTTTGTCCTGTATCTTCAGTTAGTCTCTCACTTTCATCAATATCTTCATGGAATAGATTTTTTTTTTTTTGCATCTCAACCGCGCTTTTTGCCAAATCCATTATTTTTTAATAAAGAACATAACGCACAGCCAGGTATATGGCGTGTGCATAATTCAGGCGTGGCACTCACAGCTCGTTATTTTTTCAAATTTAACCATCACACTACTTCACTGAGTGTACGATTCCATTAGTTTAGCCTCTGTTACTTCTTAACACCATTTCCACTTAAGATCAATTCATTCTTGATTCTTAAATTGAAGAAATTCTTCTTTGAAATAATTACTTATATTCAAATTCCGTCTGTTTTTGAGCAATGCACACTCATAAGATACCAAGCTGCAACGTAGTCCTGCTTTTAAATTTAATGAAATTTCATCAGTAATTTGAAGTTTAATTAAATTGTACTATTTATAGACAAGCTTCATAATATCGCAAGTAGGGTTTCTGATTTCCCGCGAAATATCTTAAGGTTTTTCGGGAAAGAGACTAAATCTTATCTGTATGCATTGTAGTGTCACGTAATTAAAAATGCCGCCTTAGTTGTTCATTTTTGCATTAAGAGTGAATTTCATTTTTGATTGAATAACATCACCACTTTAGAAATATAATATCGTAAATGAGAGTTAATAAAACTACAGTAAAAAAAACGTTTAGTTAGGGAGGAGACGAGTGATTTAGCATCAGAGTGTTCCATATCATTCATTATACTTGGACATGAAGGTTTTTGGAATGCATGCCCAGATGTGACGATAGACGATGCCGTACATAAACAAAAGTCTGATATCTATCGCAAATCATGTTTTTGCTAAGCAAATACATTCCTGATTTAAAGAGATAATTCTTGTTAGTTGATAACTTTAGAGAACTGAAATTAGTTTCCGAAGTTTAATATTGACTTAGTGATGCATAAATTGAACAATTCATTTCATGGAAGATTCTGGATATTAAAAAAATAAAATCAAGTAAAAACAATTTAAGCTTTTTAAAAATTAATAGCATATATATTTTGCAAATTTTTTTTTAAAAAATAGTATTTGATGAATAGCATAGAGCATTCCTATCGGATTTATTCCCGCTTCTTTTTTTTAAGAAGTTAAACTCTCTCTCTCTCTCTCAAATTCTTTTAGAATTAATCGCTAAGAGACCCATTCAACCGACCTATAACAACATTATTCATCAATGTCAAGATCAATGACTTCTTTTATTGATCTTTGTTGAATCTGAGTAATTTTAAATTTCCCTTTGGCAGTACACATTTAATTGTTATATTTCTTGAATCCTTTAATTCCTTTGATCAGCGAGACTATTTTTTCCGTAATATTTTTATGCTATGCCAATGATTCAGTCCATTCTTTTAGACATTTTTGTTATATATATATATATATAATTGGTGAAAAAAGAGAAATCGTAATTACCATAATCCGCTTATTTTCATTTTTTTAAAAAAATTTCAATGATTTTTTCCCTTCCACCTCTTGTCTTATCTTTTATCTTTCCTTAATTATTCAACAACAGGGTAAAAAAAAAAATTCCATGAAACCTATTTTTATGAGTTGATTTTGATGTAATTAAATATAGTTTTGAAATAAAACCCAAAATTAATATTGATAAATTTTCCACATTTTAAGTCTTTGATCTTACAGCCCCCACCCCCATTAATCCTCATGTGCCCGCGTAAAATAGTTGTCGTACGTATGTGGCCCCGAGGAAAGAAAGGTTGAGTACCGCTGGCATACATCAATGCCTTTAAATCCAGTTCCTACCTCACTCTTGTCAAAATGGTAATATCGACGTTATTGACAGCACGTATACCACTAAGACCCGCCGTGTAGGGCAGCGATGCACGTTAAATCTGTCGAGAGCTGAAACGTCCTCCCGTTGGTGTGGTGTGGTAGTTAGGAGAGGGGGGGGGTGCCAGCTCAGGTGTCGTCCACGTCACTTGACCATGGTTCAAAATTACGTGGTCCGTCGCCAAAAGCCCTCGTGTAGCTGAACAGTGCGACGTTAATATTCAATCAATCAATTGACAACACGTATTATCCTTTCATACAATTCTACTATATCACGCGGCAAAGGGAGGACAAAAACTTGGGTCTAATGTGAAAGACCGTTTTCGGATAAGGCAAGGATAACACGTGCTACCAATAACGTTGATAGTACCCTGTTGATTAATTGCAAGAACTGGATTATCGCATTGATGTACGCCGTGTGACCCAGAGCTCACATCAGTGACGCAATGTACACCCCCGCATTGGGTGGGGGGCAGGGACTCTAGGGAGCTCAAAGCTTGACTGACGCTAAGTACGTATTTGGCCTTGAGGCCCTAAACCTAAGTTTGCAAGGGGGCCCTAATATTCCCGTTACGTCACTGGTTTACATATAGAGCCCCTGTAAAATATATAAATAAAACTTGAATTTTTCCTGTATTCTACAGAAAATACTGTATTCTTTTTCACTACAGTGCTCCGAAGTCATGGAGAGAATAATGCATAACCCTATATAATGAAAATGAATGCACGATTTGAATCCAAACGCAATGCTCAACTTTTTCAATAAATGTATTCTTTTCGTCTAACTGAAAAAGGTTTCTGAAGTATTGGATTTCCTTTCCTTTTACCCCCAGAAACAGGATATATCCCCTTTCTCTTTCGCAGATATTGTTTCATGTGAAAGAGAAACATCCAAATTCAGAACATTCCGGTAATAATGCTTATCACGTATCTTAAAATTTAAATGTTATATAATACACAATTTTCTAATGTAACGTGTGTCGCTTAAATCCCTTTTTATATAAACAATATCATTGAATAGATTTTATGCAAAAAGAAATGAACTGAATTAATCCAAAACGTGCCATAATATGGTGTTCTCTGTATGAAATTAGTATGCAACATTGAAAAGGCGATGTTTTCTTATTTGTGAAAAAATGTTCCAAGTTCGACTCCAATTTGAAAAAAAGTAAAGTCTATAAAACCTTTTTAAGGTACTCCATTCTTTCATCTCGGATGTTTTATTGGATACAATAATTGTCTAATGTATGTATAATTTACACAGTTCTATTGAAATTTTTTAACATTCTAAAAGCTTTTATCCTGAAAGAAATGTTTGGGTGCTTTTTTCATGAAAGGAATCTTACCATTCTTATCTTAAGTTGGAAAAGGACTATTTTGAAAGTCAAATAGTCAGATAGAAGGTAGAAATGTGTTGTTGCTAAAGCAAAACTTAAGTAGTGGTTGAAACTTGTATATATCACAAAATGATGAGTTGCTTTTACTTTTTATGAACTTTTTTTATATACAAAGAAATATTTGTAATAAATTTTAAAAAAAAAATAAAAATATTTTTTAAATGTTCATATTCAGTGTTGTAAATGAAAAATAAATATTGTTACTCGTTTTCAGCTTCTAATATAAATACTTAAGGCTGTTTTCGGCTAATGTTAAAGAATAGGATCCAAATTAGGAATATTTTTTCAGATATAAAAGTACTCAAACATTAATATTATACTCTGGCTTCGCTATTCTGTAGAGAATCACTCATTTTATCGTACTATTAATTTTTATCCAGCGTTGACGCATTTTTTCTTTTATAAAATGTTTTTCGCATTTTTTTCTCCTATACCATAATGCTAAATGAGCTGTCCCTTTACATGTTAAAAGGAAAAATTGTTCATGAAATATTTTTAAGTTTTAAAAACACTATATTATAAACAAATTCAAGAGTTACAATGTCACAAATTATAAAAATATAGGCATTTTTTTCTGTCCGAAAATGTGCTATGTGTTAAGTTTACGCTTTTGTGCATATGGCGAAAACAGCCTTAAAGCATTTAACACACCATTTTTTTCCAATACAAAAAAAAAAAAAAAAAAAAAAAAAAAAAAAAACTATCTAAAGTAAATGAAGTTTTAAATAAAAAATTATGTAATCATAATCTGAAATGAGATGTTTCACATAATAAATTTAGATATATTTCGAAATATCGGAATCATTTCAGCTTCTCTTCATGGAATGAATTGCATAATAAATGATGTGCAATTTTCGATTTTAACACTTAGGTGTTAAAGGCATATCTGAAAATCTGCCAGCTCGACATTTTTGAAAATCACCGACCTTTTAAAAGTTATCCCACGTAATGAAGTGTAATTCACGATTTTTCATTCTGTGAACCAATGATATCCGGCGTCTGATTTAAACTTAAGATATAATTATTAAAAGTGCGAGTATAGTAATTTTCCCATCATTATCTTTTGGAAAGTAATTTCTCATCCTTGTTTTTATAATGATGATGATAAATTAGCCGCTTTTATGCTGCTGAAGATTACAGCTTTTAAATATTTTTTCCTGTATTGTGGAAATGTTTTAAAGGGTGTGCGATCACTGTGCAGTGAAGTTTCACTTAGTACCTTATCGGAAAACTGAAGAGTTTTCTGATTTATCGCCCTTGTATTCTTTGGAAAATTTTGAATTGCTGTTTTATTTGTTATATTCTGTTAGTTTAAAATATGCAACAGTTTAAGAGTAATTTTTAAAGTCATGCAAATTTGCATATATATGGATTTTATGTATTAAACCGCAAAAGGCATTTATTATTTTGGTACTGTATTAAAAATCCTTTCATCTCAACTTAAACTTCGAAATTGCTCATTATTTAGGAAGGAATTTGTCAATTTAAGCGGAAGGAATAAATAAATTTTCTGTATAATCGAGCCAGGAATTATTTTGAACTTTTTTAATGGACAAACAAAATACCGAATTAATACTAGAATTTATTGATGGATTGTAAGATAAAAAGTGTTGCAATTTCCTATATAGTAATTTTTATTCAGAAATGCTGTGTGTATTGCTGCTTTAAAAAAAATCTAGGGGAAAAAATCACTGCAAATTATTTTAAGAATCACGAATATGTATGAGTAGTAGTCGAAAGTATACCAATTCTTGATCCGGTCTGCTAACATTCATTATATGTGTATGTATATGTGAAGTATTGATACTAACTTTTTTCCGAGTAAATCTTAATTGACGTTTGAAAATGTTACTATGTGTAAAAGAGTGTGTCATCTCGGGTGTTGATCTCGTTACATTACAGTGAATTGGTATAACACGGTCTGTCGCCAAAAGCTATAGTACAACTTAAGAGCGGCGTAATTTTGTAAAATTAATGACTGACTGAGTAAGGGGAAAAAGTGTGCTGTTATGTCATGTTTGGAATCAAACGCAGAATGTTGCCAAATGCCTGTTTCTAACTTCGTGATGCTAATGGAATGACATATGAAATATCGTATCAATGAAATCTGATTTAATTAAATGTATTATTTTAAGATGCTAATCAAAATTATGCTCAACTTATTATTTTGGGGGAAAATAAAGTTATATTATTAAAACATTTAGAAAGTGTAACATTCTATCATAGTTTTAAATTAAGAATTTTTGAATACTTTGAAAAAGCTTGTTCAACTTTGGTTTTTGTAAAACAAAATATTCTTCTAGTATAAATATGCAAAAACCGAATTTAAAAGAAAAAATTATGATTTTGAAATTTGGAATTATTCTTACACTAATATATAGGTTTGTGTTTCCAGGTATTTTTCATGAACATAAAACTTTTTAGCCTTAAATTCAAGCCTCCCTTTTATGTTTGGATTAATTTTATTTGTCATGTTTATTTTGAATAATTAAACAATTTACGATGTAAAAAATACACCTTTAAAATTGGGTATTTTTAATTTTTTAATACTTTTCTATTTTATCTTGTTTTTGTTAAGGAATTGTGTTGCTCTCATTCTTATTCATTCATAAGTAATTATCAGTCTGGAGATTAGATTATGTCAATGCAATTGTATATGTTTACGTAATGTACACAAAACACTGCGCTAACTAATAAGTTTTCCTCCAGATTTCATGAAAACATTTTTTTCTTTTCGATAACGGGAATGGGTTTGACAGTATATGCGTTGTTATGCATTTGACTCATTAGTTTTGTAATTAATGTTAATAATTATTTTAATTCTTAGTTTTCATACAAATATTAGCATGGTAAGGAATTATTTATTCTTCACCGTGTTTTTGTAAATTTTGGTCGAGTTCAAAACAAAAGGGCGGAAAAAGAAAAACTCTGACATAGATATTTTAACAATATGTCATACTATGATTGACTGTCGCAAAAACAGGTTTAGAGCTTATGTGAAAATCTTTCCCAGCTTTTAGTTGACTGGTCTGCGCGTTGAGCAAATTTTCAGTGTTCAAATTCACTTATTTTCATCTCATTAGAAAGAAAAGGAAATTTCTTGTGAGTAGGAACTATTTATTACTTTAAGAATTATTTTAAAAGATTTATTTTGATATAAGTAAAAAATCTGATAAAGCTTGACGCGCCGTAAAAAGTCTGAAGTGAGTTAGTTCAACACCTATTATTAATGAACTGAAATTTTTTAGGAAAAAGCAAATTGTGGAAATTTACACATGATTTTATTCAAAAAAAAATTTTTTTGAGTGATTAATGTGTTTCAAATTCTTAATTGTTTCTGGTTTCTTTTAATGTTATATTTCGACGCATTAAAATATGAAGTGTCATCTCCTGTTTCAGGCTGTCGTTATTGCAATTTTTTCATTTAAATCTCAATTTGATAGGTTTTTATTAATGAATCTTCCGCACTATATTTCGTATATTAATTATTTCAATCTCTATAAATGCAGGTTGTGACATTAAAAAGAATTACATAAAATATTTTAACAAAATAGTCGTATTAACGCATAATGCTTTTGAATAGTGTGGCTGCTGCTGGCAAATTTCAGCTCTTATCATAGCACTGCCATTTCTGAATGTGTGTTATTCTTGACAAGATTGTTTTTTCCAGACTTTTACACGTTTTTCATCCGTTTCCTCATCAAATCTTTACTTTCCGTGAGCAGAGCGTGGCGCAAATATTTGCTTGTTTGCTACACCACTAATCTTATCCCTTTGAATTGGACTGTTAGTGAAATTCAATGTGGTCCTCGGGTGTAGTCCCTTCGGTGCACTGGTCATTAAAGCCCCGCCGTGTAGAAGAGTTGTTGCACGATGAATGTATCGAAATTAGTGTGTTGTGTAAGTTTGGATAGGGGTATCACTGTAGTGTCGTCCACATCATATGAACGTGATTCAAACGAGGACCATCGCCATTAAATTTTATTTTGCTTCATTGGTGCACTGGCAGATATTGTGTTACTATTTGATGCTTTAATTACAGATGTAATAGTTGTGAAGATTACTTGGCGATTTCGCTTATCTGCTATAGCAGAATATTAATCATCAGAAAGAATGGTAACAGTTGGACTTTGACTTACTGGAACAGTTTTCATAAATAGTTTCGAGAATTGAGAAATTATTTAATGATCAACACTAAAGAAAAAAGGGACATCTCACAACTGTGCTAGTTATATGTTGTATACTAACTTATGGGAATCCTATATGCATAGAGAAAATAACATCGACAAATTATGTATGATCCAAGATGCATTATTAAAATATCACGATTATCTAACATTTTTTTTACTGAAGGTTTTAAAAGCTTGTTGTTCGTGTAACTTGTATAAATTTCTTAAATATCTAATGTCATTGTAGATGCATTTCTCATGTACTCAAAAGTTTTTTGTCTTCCATTCTTATTGTTAAATCATTGCATCTAAGTTCTGATGTCTTTTCATATTTATTTTATGGAGAGAAAAGCAATGTTTATTTTTTTTTTAAATGAATCAATCTCTAATTTTAAATGTATTTGTATGAAGCGTACAGTCAGTTCAAAGTATTGTTTAATATCTTTATAAATATTTCTTTTCTAACTAGCTGTAAGTGGTAATGTGACTGATTGGAAAACTTGGAAAGAACATTTGATTATATAACATTAATAATGATTTATTTCGCTGAGTATTCATTATTCATCAATGTTGTGTGTCAGAGTTAAACTAAACACTACCGTGTCCTGTTACAGTGGTTAATGACATCGAAATTCTGTGTTATTTTTACAAATCCTGTTACACTTGCTATGCGCCGTAATCCTAGAATCGGCAAGTTGCTCTTAAAGCACGCTCTGTCACTCATCCAGAAAGCAAGTCTATTTGCTTATACAAATGGACTGAAGGCTGATTCGTTTCTGTTTTTTACCTTTACGGTTGCTCAATATTTGTTTCGTGGAAAGAGATGACCGCTATTGATTACAATCATGTTGTTCGCATTGCACGAGAAGCAGTATGAACTTTGAATGAATGGAAAGGAATGCTTTTCGAAACATTGTTCAAAATTTTAATATATGCCAAAATATGTTACAATGTTTTTTCCCCTTTGTTTCTTGTGCAATGTGATGAAAACCTTTTCTTACGAATTTTAGATCTCGAATAGTGGTTTACGCTAGGGTGGAATTTGGGGGCTTAAGCCCCTCCCAATAAATCAAGGGATTTTTAAATTTTAGCATAAGGTTTTTGCCGCAGCACTTTAATCTATGTGTCTTTTAAAATGTAAACCCCGCCCATAAAATTTATCTGTGTACACCAGAGGCGCACACAGGAATTTTTCAAGGGGGGGGGTCCGGGATCGAAAGTTCACCATTCTTGTATCATGCTCCGTTTGATTTTGTCGATTTTCGGGAACAAAATACAGTAAAAAACTAGTTTTTGAATAAATAATTAGCATTAATTAATAAAATTAATCATTAATAGCAAGTAATTTTACATACTATATACTTATAATCAATCGGGGAAAAAAATCAAGGGTTTTTTTTTTTTTGGGTCCGGACCCCAGGACCCCCCTTGTGTGCGCCACTGGTGTACACCACTACTCTGGAATTTTTATGATGTAGAAAAACGTCCAACGCGTTTCTTTAAAAGTTATTTTGTGTTTATTTTTTTTTGTTTGTCAAAATTTTAAAGAAAAATCTATTTTTAAACTAGAAATTTAAATTTTAGATTTTAATGTGTTGATGTGTTTAAAGTATACACAATTTGCGTGATACAATTTAAATAGCTGTAATGTATGTTCATATACGTTGAAAAGCCCTGATGTATATCATGTAATTTTATATAAATTGAAGAAAATTTATGTAACTTAAGTTTTAACAGATTTCTACTCATCTGTAGACAAATTTCGTGTCATAATGTATAAATACTTTTTTGAGTTAACGCGTATTTGTTCATCTGTTAAATTGAATGTGTTGGTATTTAATGTATTCAAACCTTTTTTTTTTTTAATTTATTAAATGACAATTAAATAAGATTTATTTGTAGGATGTTGATTAAACAGGATTAATTTATTTAAAAGTTTAATGGAATTCTATGAATCCGATGTTAGCTTTTGTAAATCAAAAATGCGGGTGGAAAAAAAGGCCATCACAATGCTAGACTAAATATGTCTGCTCTGAGCCAGCTTAATTACGTTACCCGTTCGAAGAAATGGTTAGTGTAAAATGTGCAGTATATCAAACTGATTTGAAAAAAAGGGTTTTAAAATCCTGTGTGTGTGATAGAACAGTGTGAAAGGTAATAGAAATAAACTGATTGTCAATAATAAGATGAGAATTTATCATACAATTGCTGAAGTTGTTTCAAATAAGGTTTATGCATGGGATTTTCAGTATCGGAAAGGTTTCTGAGAGTAAATTTCTGCGCGTTAATATCAATGGTGTTTTCTTTCTAACTCCCAAGAGGATAAACAAAAGTACTACTGGCATTGACTATAAAAATTACAGCATACAAAGCATGCAATTACACATTTTAAGTGATTCGTTATATGCATAGGAGTAAAAAACGAAATTTTTTCAATTTCCGGAGAATTTGAGAATGAAAATATTACTAATTTTGTAAATCTCAATTTATTCTTTCTACATATTTGAGTTAAATTGAAGTTTTAGATAATAAAAAGAGCGAGAGAAAAAAATAATTAATTCTAGGATGTGTGTGTGTGTGTGTGTGTGTGTCCTTCTAGCTGACAGGCGTAGAAGCCTCTCGTGTAACATCGAACTGACATTCGTATCATCACTGGAATGTTAGACAAATTCACTTTAAACACGCAATGACCAAAAATACACATTCAGTGTTATTGAAAAAGGACTGCCGAGAGAGATTTATTGCGTTTTTCCTTTTTTTTTTTTTTCATTATTGAGGGTCAGATTGAGGCTATTCGGAATTAATCATACACGTAGTTATGTTACGATGATGTTTAATCAAACACCATTTCTAGTAAAAAGCAGAATTGTTAAAAATAGATTTTTAAAGTGGAATAATGTTGTAAAATATATATATATTTCTGATTTTCCTAAAATTTATAGATAAATACCACAAATAATTAAATTAATTTTTTTACTTTCAGATCGAACTTTGTATTCGAGAATGCTAATATTTATATTAAATAAAAGAATGACGTAATTTACTTTGTTCGTGAAACATTCTAGTGGATACAAGAGAAATGAATTGAAATTAAGATTAACCAAAACATACATATAAGCACACATGTACGCACTATATTCGCCCCTAAAATGTCTTGAGTCTTTTCTGTCATTCAGTATTTCGTGTTGCGAATAATGTATTGCTCATACTACATGTTTGGGCGTAACCCAGGATAATAGAAATTAGATTGAAGTTTGAAAATGAATTTTGTATTCGGTTCCATTGAATTGTTATTTTCTTACTGGCGATCACAAAAAAATTATATTGTCTTAAAGAGTGTTTTGTCAGATATACTGGTTTTCGTGATTAAGAAATATTTAAATGCTTTGAGAGAATTATCAACTATAGAGAAGTAAATTATTAAAGTTTTATTTAGCTCTCCATTCAAATGCACTTTCTTCGAAAGCTTCTGTTTCGTAATAGTTTATTTTATATTTGTGTACAATACTTCTCGAAGACTAGTTAGCCATTTTTAGGAATATTTTTGCACTTATGATCATAAACACATGTACACGCGGAAGAATTTTTTCTGTATATTCATTTTATATAAAATTGTGAAGTATTTCCGTATTAAAATATTCTGAGGATTGAGAGTTTTGATTCGGCCCCCCCCCTTGCTTGAATTTCATTTTTTTAAAAAAAATTTCCATTGTTTTCCCCCCTCTTTGTATAAGGAATAAAAATTGGAAAAACGTTATATGGTTTTTCCTGTTGAGGTGTACATTTGATCATATGTATACACACGAAGCAAAAAACAATATTCCTAACAATGTTGATGTATTCCATTGATATCCAAATTTTAGTTTTGATGCCTTGTTTGCATTTCATATTCTGTGATTGTTTAAAGAAACAATCTGCTAATTTATTGCTGTTGTCGCGTGTGTTGCGATGAAAAAAAATAAAATAATGAAAGAGCGAACACATTGCTGTTTCTTGTGAAACCTTGAATTTTCTCTTACTTCTGCCATTGCTTGTTGATGTGTCATTCTCTGGTGTTGAATGAAGCGTTAAATTTGGTTTAGGAAAAGCTAGTTTTTATGAATAAAAAACTCATTGTATTGTTCATTTTACACAATTTCCTTCACAAATCTAGTTCGCTTTCAAGAATGATATACCACTTGTATAATTCTGTTTTCGTTCGATGTTGCTCTTTCATCTTTTTTCATGTCTTGCCATTTCAGTGTTATAAATCGGAGATAATCAGAATGTTATATATAATTTGTGACTTGTGAAAAATTCTCATTTTTCCTAAATTTCAGTTTTACAGTTCTAATTTTGCTGTATAGTAAAATTCTTACCGAAATTTCGGATTTTGCTCCTTTGCCGAAATGATGGTAAGGTCAGAGAAAGATCGTTGAAAATCTGGGGAGATGATACTTTCGATAATATTGCATTAATGGGAGGGTGACCTTGGTGACAAAAGGGGTTACTAAATATTGTCAAGTTGGCACCAGACAGTTTGGCAACATTTGGCGACCAAATTTGATGATAAAAATTGACATCCAAAGAGTTCAGAAAAGTATTTTGAACGGCGGGCAGCTTGCGACTCACAGAGATTATACGAGTGGTCCGTCATGGCCCATTGCATTTATGAATTCTATAATTCAAGAAGAATGTATTCAAAATATATAGCGATGAAGTATCAATCAGATCCATCAATTTGTTTTGCCGACTATGTCATTCGGGTGCGAATTACAAGAGATTTTTTTCCTAATTAGAACATTATTTGTGATGACAAATAACATTAAAGTAGCGACCATTTTATGTACGAAACTCTTACTCTTAATCTATGTATTATGACAGTAGTGTCTTCCGAGCGAAAAATATCCGACGAAAATAGGTTGTTTCTAGACGATTGGGAAGCTGAGTATTTTTTCGTGCAAAACAAACATGATTCAGCAACTTGTTTGGTCTATCACGAACTCTGTTATTTTAAAAAATATAATATTGCTGGTCATTTTACTACTAAACACAAACCGTCCAATGACACTTTTTTTTCAAATATTTCTCAAGAGGCGATAAATTGGCTTATTTCTAATGTCTGTGATAAATTCAGCACGATCTCTAAGCTAACTTTCAGAAGTAAAAAAAAAACGAGCCCTCTCTTAGATTCTACCTACGTCAGACTAATTGAACATACCGCAAACCATGTTTGTGATATTGTAATTGAAAACTTGAATAACTGCAAAATTTAGCTGGGCTATTTTTATATTTCAACGGCAAATCAAATCAGATTTAGTTGTAAATAATATAATAATTTATCCTAATTAAGAGAACACATGTTGAATCTGTAATGTTTCACTATTTTAGTTAATTTTAATGACATACTCTACTGGACTTTTCAGTGACTCTCCTATGATTAAAAAAACTAAGTGATTTCTATATGGAGTACTATTTTATGATTGAGTGTGTGTGTAATAACAAATCAAAAACATAAGGTGTAAAAATGCATTTACAGTTATCAATTATTTTCAAATTTGTTATAATTATGAATTACTAATTTACAATAGAAACTAATAATTTGTCAAATTATAAAAAAATCTTAAACTATTCTTGGTGTAAATTATATAGTTCAGGTGGCTTTGAGTGAGTGGGTCGTAGCTATCACCACGCTCAGATCTCACGTGGTCTATCTCGACGAAAACCATATGTTCGGATTCTGCCTCAGTGATAATCTTGAACTTGACTTCTGCTTTACTAGGTGCTGTTGTTTATCTCGGATATTTTGTATTAATCTTGAACTTGGCTTCGGCATAACTAGGTGTGCCGTTCTTTACTAGGATTTGTATCTCTAATATTAGAATTTTTCTGTAATATATTTCAGTCTAATATTTTGAATTGGTAATTTAATTTGTCAAAGATTATTAAGTTTTGTTTTATTAAAATTTTTTTTTATCATTGCTACCATTAAAAGACAAACCTTGATCTGCAGAATTATTTGAATAACACATACACAAGCACCAGTATCAGTATTAATATTATGACCATTTTTTCAATTCTTGAAATATTTAGTCCGGAAAAAAGTAATTATATATTTTTAAAACATTCAATATATATTCTGCTTTTCAGTCATCCTTTAAAGCCAGAAAACCTCTAGATTTACGATGGCAATTTTGAATTTGATATGTTAGTCACAATGCTATTCATTTGCGAAAGTAGTCTTTAGGAACAATGTTTTGTCTATTAGAAGAGAGTTGTATTGTGTTGGCTGTTTTTCTTTAAGAGAGTTCTATAGATTCAATTTATAATAAACAATTTAGCTCGACAAGACGATGGATTTAACAATTTTATAAAGTTAAAAAAAAAATCTGAGTAACTACTTGATGATTAGAAATGCAACTAGCAGTTCCTTATGCATTTTGTCTACTCGAGCTTTCATGTGTTGGTTATTGGCTGAGTAAAAGAATGACTTTTCCCCTACATTTTTTTGAAATCAGTTTCTTAGCGAAGTAATATTCTCCGTTTCAGTTTTTTTACCCAATTCTCTTACAGCGCGTATAAACCCCATGCCAGAGATGAATTGCGGCAGGCGTGTCATAAGTTCGACCTTAATGCCACTGAAGACGCGCCTTGTAGAGGGGCTCAAAGTCCTCCCGTTAGCGTGGTGTGGAAGTTTGGAGGAGAGGGGGTGCCAGGTTAGTAGTCGTCACCTGTCATGGCCCATTGCTAAAAGCCCTCGTGTTGCATCTCAGTGCGACGTTGATAAACACACTCATGCCAGAGATGAATCGCCAAACTTTTTACAAATTTTGCAACTTGTTCCGTTTTGAATTTGCACTCGGCCTCGTGACTATATTTTTTCAACTTTTTAATTCGCCAAAGATTGCCATTAACGCGAAGTTAATGCATAAATGTCTTCGTTTATTTAAAATGTTTACTGTAGTTATCACGACTTTTGCAAGGTCTGGGAAATTTTTTTTGCTATATCTGAAAACTGCTTCTGTATTTATTATTTACAACGCTATTTCTCATTCGTGTTAAAAAGCGTTGTAATAAGGGCAGCATGTGAAAAGATCAGTTGTTGCCTTTAGTCGCATACCTTAAAAGTTATCGCTAATTGTAAGTTAAAAAGAAAATAAAATTGTTATCATCAAAATAAATTGTTAGTTGATCGAATCATAATTTCTATGTGCATAAAATGCCTTATTACATAATTCATTGTAAACGTTTATAAAATTATTCGATTGAATGATATCCATATTCAGTGAAAGCAGAACTATCTTTTTAAAGCATTGCAGTTGAAAGCAAAGGGGGGAGGGGTGTAGACTTACGTGAACAGTGTTTGTTTTAAATGTGACTATGGTATTTGCCGTGTAATGAACGCTTAAAATCGTGTCAATAATTTGTCTGGAAGTGTAATACATTAATATTACTTTCTATTGTATTTATTTTATGTTAAAATCTAGCCACCGCCTCTCCCTTCGAAATCTAGTTTTATTATGAAATAAAAAAAAAATTGTGATTACACTGATCGAAGGAATAAATTAAAAACGGAGCGTGCACTGAGGCATGGCGTAGACAAAACAAAGGGGAAACGCTAGGCCATCATCTTGGATTTCATGTAACCCGACAACAACCTCTGCTTGGCGCGTTGCACTCCGATATCAAATCAGTTACACCAGTGGAGTTAACGCAGTCTGATAATTAGGCCGACGATATGTAATAATTCTATCTTATCTATCAGAAACTGTACTCACGCACACGATTTATAGCTTTTTGAAAAATAGGTTTTAATTGTTTGTTACGCAACAATTTTTAAGAGTACGTGCCTTAGTTATTGTTAAAATATAACAAAACATGCTCTAATGTTATTAAAATGTTTGCCTTGAACGCAGTTATTCATTTAATTTGTCTAATGCTTACAAATCTGTCCCATTTTTCGTAGACAAGCAAATAAACAGCAATTCAACTAACCATAGCAACGAAGTATTTACGAAACTTGGTGAAATCAATGTTAACGATCATGCTCAACGATTCCTTTCTGCAATTTTTGAACGAATTACTAAGTATCTGAAAAGGTGAATCAATAGAAATGCTTAATGTAGAATCGGTGTCATAAATACATTTAAACGTAGTTGTGATATGGAATTTCACAAAATTAGTATTCGCATTCCATATTGGATATTCTGTATTGAAACTGTTACATCAATGGTGAATAAAATATTTAGCGACGGCTGTAGATAGTTGATAATGTATGAGAGTACATTTTATTATGCAAGTATCTTCCTCTGAGAATTGCGGCGGTACGATGCGCGACGAACGCGCCTAAGGGAATACAAATGATTTGAACACAATAGTGGGAAATGCTTTCGAATTTACATCACTTAGATGGCATTTAATGTATTTCGCTGTTTTTTGTTAAAGAATCATTGCATAAAATGCATTGTGTTCAATGAGACGAAAATAAATTCCAAAATGTTTCAAAATTAATGAAAAAAAAAAGTTCGGTTTTACGAAAACAAGTACTTTGTTTCTTTTGGAAAATGTTTATCTATAAAATGTATGCTTATTTGGTTTTAGATTTTTACCGATAGAGTAATTTCTGCGATCATTTGTCGCATTCAAATATCAATATGAATTGTAGGAATAGAGCAGGCTGCTGCATTTGCATCGTAATATTTTGGTAATGAATGTTATATGTAATATATGATATAATAATATACATTTGTTAATCACTTTGTTAATGAACTTTTCAATTGAGAGTTTTTTACGTAATACACGTATGAGATGGTAATTAAAACGGTCACTTGAAATTCTTCGTAATAGCATATATATTTTAATTTCATTCGACATAGATGGTGTAAATAATGCATGCATTTAGGAAATAAAACATAATAGCTCTTGTTAGAACGGCATGTCATTCATTGTATGTATTGCATCCTAAAAATGTTAGTTTTCTGTTAAATGAGCGGTATGCGGAGAAAAAAATTACTTCTAGAATAATTTTTACAGGTCGGAAAAGTCAAGTTCCTTCCTGATCAACAAATCTATGAACTTGTTGCTGTAAACGATATAGAAATGTCGGAACAAAGATGGATTATGCTATTGTGTTCCGCGTAATTTTTTTTTTTTTTGCTGTTCTCTTCAAACTAAAACGAGATCGTAGTTATTTGACTTATTGTTGATTAATTGATTTACAATCCATTTTAATGCTAATTTTTTTCTGTTAATAATTAGTTGCGTAATGACTTGTCTTTATATTTATGAATAACTAGCTTGTATACCCGTTCTTCGCACGGGTGAACTGAAAAATTAAGCAATACAGATTGAAGGATGAAGTTTTTAGTGAGTTAATTTTACGTGAATGGCAAATTAAACAAAAAAAGCTTTTTGCATATCTCAGCTGAACAAAAAAAAAAAAAAAAAAAAAAAAAAGAAAACACCCTTGTTAAATTTTAAGTCTGTAGATCTAATAGCTGATAAAAAGGATTTTTTTTTATTTATAACTCCCCATAACTCTCTTGAGGGTCAATTTTTGATAATACCTCCCTAAGCTGATCTCTGCTCAGCAAAAGTAACACGTTGTTAAAAGTTTTGTGTAATGGACGCTTATAATAGTGTAAATAATTTATATCTGAAAGTGTAATACATTAATATTACTTTCTGTTGTATTTATTTTATGTTAAAATTGTAATATTCGCAAGCAACGCCGTTTCGTAAACTATACTGGCGATTCAATGAAAAACACAGCGAAATGTTGACGATAGAGTCAAGTTGGCAAATGTCTAGCTACTTTCACAGCTCGAACTTTATTAGAGCTTTGTAAGACCCGCCGTGTAGGGGAGCGATGCTCGTTAACCCCTTTATCTACCCCATTATTATGATTCACTGCAGTATTTTTTTTTGGATCACTACATTGAAAATTAAGGGATATACATAAACAAAATACTCAACTTCGGGAAATTTAATCCGTTAAAGCTAATTAATTAATCAAAGATATTCCACTGTAAAATTATATACACCGTTCACTTAAAATAAATAGTCAAATCGTTTTTTAAGGTCTTCATTAACATACAAAATCATAAGACACTTAAATTTTGACAATAACTATTTTTTCGGGACAAAAATGATAATCTTTGCAATCCGCTGAAAACGCCGTCAGCTGAAAATGCAATTTCTGCTACAAAACTTCGCCTTCCCCGCTAAAATACTTATCATAGAACCCGTGCTGGCATATATCTTGGAAGAGTGGATTTCAAAGAATATTCCTTATTCCTGCTAAGTATTGGTGGAATATTCCTGCTAAGTTGGTGTGGTGTGGTAGCTGGGAGAAGGGGTGCCAGCTCAGGTGTCGTCCACGTCACTTGACCGTGGTTCAAAATTTCGTGGTCCGTCGCCAAAAGCCCTCGTGTAGCTGAACGGTGCGACGTTAATATTCACACACTCTAAAAAATACAGTACAGTAGTTATTGCATTTTTTAAGTATAAAAATAATATCTACATATTCAATTAAAATTATAGCGTTATAATTAACTACTTAACCACAAACAAATTATGCAAATTGGTCAATGATGTAGTGTGAAAGACAAAGTTTATTTACTTTTAAGTACCAGAAGCGATAAAAGTATTTATTTTGATATAAGTATCAATTTCTTATGGTTCACGCATGAAAAAAAATCAATAGTTGCTATTCAAATAAAGAGATTTGTGAAACAACATCTCCCTTCAAAACTTAGTTTTATTATGAAATAAAAAAAAATAGGGATTACACTGTGATCACATGAACAAATTAGAAGCCAGCGCCTAGCGTATACAAAACACGAAGTGTCTCTTCACAAATAAAAGATATATGCTGTGCCGCGGGCTTTTTTCTAGCGCACACCAGAACTGATTGCAGATGACAGAATTTTTTTCTACTTACTTGATAAATATCGTTATATTTTGGACACTTCACACAATATCTTTATAAATTATATAAATTATAGCCTATGTTATTCTAATGTTTAAGCTATATTACTGTAAAATTTCATTAAAATCCATTCAGTTTTTGCGTGAAAGACGACCAAACATCCAAACAAACTTTCGCATTTATAATATATATCTAGACTAGATATAACTTTATTATAAAAATCGTTTTAATTGTAGTATGATATAATTTGTTGTCGCTAGGAATAACGTTTTTGTTTTAAAAATGTGCTGTAATTTTTATTTAAAAGTATGTCCAGAATTATTTAGTGTCGTACTTTTTGTGTAGTTACTGTTAAAAATGAATAATAAAAGAATAATTTAAATGGAAGAAAAATAGGTCAATATATCCATTTTTATATCAGAGTTGGTTATTGTATAATGAAGGAATGTTCTCATATACGTAATTTCATATTTATATTCTGATTCAAACGAATGTTATTTTCAAATTTGTATTCATGTCATTCAATGTTAATCTTGAAATATATTAAAGTTGCCAGTTCTATCGTTAATGTTGCCATCTTAAGTTTCTTTAATACTTCTAAACACTGCTCCTGAAAAAAAAAATCGTGTTCACAAATAGAAATTGAGTTATAACAGTTTTTTTACTTAATTTCAAATAGAAACATTACCCTTATTTATGTAATAATTCATATGTGTATGTTCTGTCTTATCCCAGTTTCCAATTTTTTTCTTCTTTTGTGTGTTTTTAAAATTATTGTATCTGTCAAAAAGACATCACTTTTTAAAAACAGTAACGAGAAGGGCGAGCTTCGCCATTTAGAGATGGTTCGTTCACATTTGTGAAATCCGTCACATAGCAGCTAACTCATTATGTAGTTCTAATGAGGCTCTAATTGAACTTAACCAAATTCAGGATCTGCTTTTAGCGTGTTATACAACTTCCCGAAACTGCTGGAACGATGATTCTCTGAAAAGGTAAGAAAATATAGGACACTTTTTGTAAAGAAAAATGGTGATCCAACTTCGAAAAAATAAAATGAAGCACAACTGGTCAAACAAAAGCTCGGCACTTATGAAGTCTCTGGATGTGAAACATATCGAATGGCTCTTCTGACCGACTCTTATAGAACCTGTTATCCTTGACCTTCTCATTTGATACTGTCTGGGGATCCTGCAAAGCATGGGGTAAATGCCTCTCGCTGTGATCATCGTCTCTGTTATATCGAAGTTATAACGTGTCTGTTATATATCGAAGTTATAACTGTGTTTTTTTTTTGAAAAGAAGAAAAAGAATACATTGAAGACTTTGAAACTATTTGATGAAAAAAGCAACAATAAAATATGCATTTATGTTAAGTTGATTTAAAAAAATATTCTAAAAGAAAAACTGAAACTATTTAAAATAACAAACAATTGTTTCTCATTCATTTTGGTTGTATATTTTGGGAACATAAACATTTTCAGTACTTGGACTTTTTAGTACCCCTCAGTTAATATTTAGTCAGTATTTACGAAATGCATGCACGAAAGATATAAAATGTTTTAATAAAAATTCACTATATAACCTCATCCATCTGTCATTTATGATGGTTGATGTTGCTCAGCTGAATAAAATAGCTTATTCAACTTATATTCAAGAATCATTTTGTAATCATTTCCGATTTTATTCTTCAACTAGCTGGTATACCCGTTCTTCGCACGGGTGAACTGAAAAATTAAACAACACAGATTGAAGGAAAAAGAAGTTTTTAATGAGTTAATTTTATGTGAATTGCAAATTAAACAAAAAGCTTTTTGCATATCTCAGCTAAACAAAAAAAAGAAAGAAAAAAAAAAACACCTTTGTTAAATTTTAAGTATGTAGATCTAATAGCTGATAAAAAGGATTTTTTTTTTATTTATAATTCTTCGTAACACTCTTGAGGGTCGATTTTTCAAAATACCTCCCTAAGCTGATCTCTCCTCATCAAAAGTAACACATTGTTAAAAGTTTTGCGTAATGAACGCTTAAAGTAGTGTAAATAATTTATATCTGAAAGTGTAATACATTAATATTACTTTTTGTTGTATTTATTTTATTTTAAAATTGTAATATTCGTAAAGCAACGTCGTTCCTTACATTATAATGGCGATTCAATGAAAAACAGCGAAATGTTAACGATAGAGTAAAGTTGGCAAATGCCTAGCTACTTTCGTAGCTCGAGCTTTATTAGAACTTTGTAAGACCCGCCGTGTAGGGAAAAAATGCACTTTAATACTTCATCCAACCGCATTATGATTTACTGCAGTTTTTTTCATACAATGTTGTTTTTTGGATCACTACATTTACAAATTAAGGGATATACATAAACAAAATACTCCACTTTGGAAAATTTAATCCGTTAGAGCTAATAAATTAATTAAAGATATTCCACTGTAAAATTAATTATATATACCATTCACTTAAAATAAGTAGTCAAATCATTTTCTAAGGTCTTCATTAACATACAAAAACATAAGACACTTAAAATTTTGAAACTATTTTTTCCGCTAAAATACTCATCATGGAACCCGTGCTGCCATGTATCTTGGAAGAGTGAATTTCAAAGAATATTCCTGCTAAGTTGGTGTGGTGTGGTATGGTAGCTGGGAGAAGGGGTGCCAGCTCAGGTGTCGTCCACGTCACTTGACCGTGGTTCAAAATTTCGTGGTCCGTCGCCAAAAGCCCTCGTGTAGCTGAACGGTGCGACGTTAATATTCACTCACACACTCTAAAAAATACAGTTATTGCGTTTTTAAGTATAAAAATAATTATATCTGCCTATTCAATTAAAATTATAGCATTATAATTAACTACTAATCACAAACAAATTTTGAAAATTTGTTCAAATGATGCAGTGTGAAAGAGAAAGTTTATTTAAGTATATCAGAACTGATAAAAGCATTTATTTGAAAAAAGACCAATTTCTTACTACCAAATGTACATAATAAAATCATAAAAAAAACATTAAAATAAAGAGATTTATAACAACCTCTCCCTTCTAAACTTAATTTTATTTTGAAATAAAAAAAATAGGCATTATGCTGATCAGTGGAATCAATTAGAAGCGAGCACCTTGCGTAGCCAAAACAAAAAAAAGTTCTTTCACAAACAAAACATAGGGCTGCGGTAGCCCAGTGGTTAAGGTATCCAACCATGGCAGGCATGTCATGAGTTCGATCCCAGTACCACTAAAGACCCGCCGTGTAGGGCAGCGATGCACGTTAAATCTGTCGAGAGCTGAAACGTCCTCCCGTTGGTGTGGTGTGGTAGTTAGGAGAGGGGGGTGCCAGCTCAGGTGTCGTCCACGTCACTTGACCATGGTTCAAAATTACATGGTCCGTCGCCAAAAGCCCTCGTGTAACTGAACAGTGCGACGTTAATATTAACTCAACTCAACTCACAAACAAAACATAGATATATGCTGACGTTGGCTTTTTTGCAGCGCAAGCTAGAATTGCTCGCAGATGGCTGAATTTTTTCCTACTTACTTGACAAATATCGTTATATTTTGGATACTTCATACAATATATTTATAAATTATAGTCTATGCTATAAATTATAGCCTATGTGCTATTCTGATGTATAAGCTATATTACTGTAAAGTTTCATTAAAATCCATTCAGTTGTTTTTGCGTGAAAGACCCACAAAGATATTCACAAACTTTCGCATTTATAATATATATTAGATGTGTGGAAGATAGAGTGGAGAATCGGTGATTATATATATATATATTTTAAGAAAACTCTTTCACACACCGTGAGCTTATTATGAAACATAAATATGATGGATGATACTTTAACCCCCAATTCTCTGTCTGTTTTTTGCCATGAACTGTAATTGTTTAAAGAATTAAATTGTTTAAAGTAATAGTTTTGTATTTTAATGACTAAAATATAAAGATCAAATTATTTTCGTTAATGATATTACTAACTTTTATTTTATTAAAAGCATTTGAGCCAAATATGATTATTGCGTCCATTTATCAAAATCTAATTTTCTTCCGTTTTATATTAAATGTATGAAACGAACTAAAATGAATTCGTAATATTTATTAATTGTCGACTTTTCTACTTGATTCAAATGTTCAAAACTCTTGTATATAAAATAATTAACACTATTTAAAAACATCTTTGAATGCACAGATTAAAAAACCATATATACTGCGCGAATTTCATAAAAAAAAAATGAACTTCTTACTGACTATGTGAAAGTTAATTAATGCTTTATATATAAAAATTAATCTTGTTAATATCATTCGAAATGAATACCGTAACCCTAAAAACGCAGACATAACGGAATGCAACGAAAACTAATATAAAGAGCTGCTTTGGCATCAACATCTGCAAAACCGGAACAATTGATCGCACTCGGCAGCTATGTCGAGAACATTATACCGCATACAATGCTAGTATTATTAATTTCCTTTACTACTCTACAGAGCGAACCATAAATTGGTCTCATTCTCAAAGAGTTCTTCGATTATGCATTAAAAAAAGTTATAAAGAAAGGAGACAGGCGGGGTTGTCAGCTGTATTGTCGAGTTTCCTTCATCGGAAGTTGCCATTGTGTTTCGTTCCTCTTGGAGACTTGAGTTCGTGCCTGAACGATGAGTTTAACGGTACATGCTCCAGTGGATCTTCATTAGAAATTTTTTTTTTGGTCGTGTTGTTTTCACGTTTTTTTTTCTCCCTCTCTTTTGGTGTTGTGAAGACGCCGAGTTCAGGTCAGCAGGGGTCATGGTCGCGCGTGGGCCTCATTCCCCCTTGTTGGAGGGTTCTCGTGTATGTTCGACGTTCAAGACATTTTGGGTAAGGCGAATAGGAACCAGTTTGTGTTTTCTTGTTTTCGTTGATGTTGTGGTAGTAAGTGGCCGAGGGCTGTTTGTCACTGGGTAAAATTTTAAAACTGCGTGTATTAGTAGTAAGTGGCCGAGGGCTGTTTGTCACTGGGTAAAATTTTAAAACTGCGTATATTATGCACGGATAACATTTTATTATTTTTTAATACGTGCAGTCATTGACGTAGCTAGTTCTGAGTGGGCCTTGTATCAAAATACCTCCGGGGCCCTCTCTTATAAATGATAACCCTGTTAGTGAACTGTAGATACACATGTTGGGGCCCCTGCAGCTTGGTGGCCCCGTATCATTGATATGGCGGTAGCTACGCCCCTGTTGGATATCATATTTTCCCTAATTTACGTACCATTTAATTTTCAAATTGTTCCTTAACTTTTAAATTTATTTACAATCTTACTTTTTACTCAGGATTCATTTAGTATAATCAGCCAGAGAGGGGGGGTACACAGACCTCTTATGGGGTTGGGGTTACTTTATAAAACTCTGGACGAAAAAAACCGAAGGGTTATCTCTGTGATGTTGGTCTATGGGGGGATTGAACTCCAATCCCCTTTGTTTACACCTCTGACGAACTCTAGAAAGGGGCTATGAAACTGCTGCCTGCCCCTTTTCCACCGAAACCAGAATTCTTTTAATTTTTTATTTTTTTAAAGCCATACTTGTTTGCTCTCAATTTTCTTTTTTAAAAAGTGGTATGATACAAAATTTGTCTCCTCCCCATTCCCCCTAAAATTTTGGACTTGTCTCTTTTAGCGTGCATCAAGGTCATATGCTGAATTGCTTATGCCAGTATGTTATTAAATGTAATTTTTTTTTCTTCCTCATAAGGTCATAATTATATTTCCTTTTGAGAAATTAACTTGAATCCGTGCATTTTTTGTTATTTGCTTCATTTGTTTATTTTTCCGTGTTCTCTCAGTCTGAAGAAAAATTATATAACGATTGTTTTATTTAAGCTTCATTGTTCTTGATCTATATTTAGAAAGCAGTTTCCTAAGTAAATTATTAAATGAAAGCTCTAAGCTGTACGTAATCTAATTACTCTAATCTAGTAAAATAACTTAATTTGGAATCCATTATGTTTATTATTTGCAAGATTAAATATTAATCTCATTTGGGCCTTTGATTGTAAAGATGTTTCATTTTGTGGAATCTTTTTTTTTTATCCTTTCATCAGTATGGAATGTAACGTAAAAATAAGATTTCTTCATTTGTGCTTATTCAAAAACACTGAGGGTTGTATTTTTTGTAAATATAACATTATTGTAATTTTCTGTTCCCTTTCCACACAAACTGGAAGAAATGTAATTTCTAATCAAAAGTTAAAGGGACACACTTGTTCTAGAAAAACCTTACTTCGATGCACTGAAGAGTGACAACATGCCAGTTTTAAATCCAGTATAAAGATAATCATACAGGCTTTAACGCTAAAGTTTTGGTTTTGCATTGTTTTGGTCTTTCATCTCTCCATTTGAACAAGACATTGACAGGATAAACAGTGATACTTAAATGTTGGTCGTGAGTTTTGAATGGCTGTTGGCTGTTTTCCAACAAAACATGTTACGTGCTCTTTTTCTAGCGTCAACAGTGAAACGCAGTCGTCACATGAGATTTTTATAGCTATTTCATTCTTGCTGATATTAATTGATATAATGCTCTAGAAATAAATATTGGATATTAGCAGCAATTTCTCTAATCTATTAAATTTCTATTTTGATCACATCATGTCAACCCTCTGACATTTTCTATTTCGAAGCCCCAAGTATTTATTTTAAAATCTTTTTTCAAAACAATTATATTACATTTATCTATACTTACACATTTCTTAAAGGGAAATGTTTGTTCATTATATTTCTAGGCAGAAGTAAAATAAACTATTAGTTCGTCCATTTTTTTGAATGTGTAGTATTAAAATTTCTTTCTTTTTTGGAAAAAAATGAATAAGCAAAAAATTGTTTCAGAATTTGTAACATTTTTTTTTTTTTTTTTTGCATCTCTGTAGTGAAGAATTCAGTTATAGTGGATAAATGTGTGTGTGTGTTATACGTTATTCGTTTATTGGTTTTTATAATTTGGTTTCATGGTGTTAAACATACGTTAAGTTGTTTGTGAACTGTTAATGAATTGTCAGGAATCAGTAGCGCACACACGAATTTTTCAGGGGGGAGGGGGTGTCCGGTTTTGAAAGCCCACTATTCTTGTATCATGCTCCTTTTGATTTTGTCGATTTTCGGAAACAAAAAAGTAAAAAACTAATTGTTGAATAAATAATTAGCATTATAATAAAATTAATCATTAATAACAAATACTTAATTAAATTTTATGTACTATATACATAGGATTATAATCAATCGGAAAAAAATAAAGGGCTTTGGAGGGGGGTCCGGATCTCTATACCCCCCTTGTGTGCGCCACTGTCAGGAATATATAACAGTATTTGAATTTATCAATATATAATCATGGGAGTTTTGAAATAAATCTCTAAAACAATATTTCATGTCTCCTTCTGAATCCAGTTCTATTTTAAATGAGATGTATTAAACTGTATAATTATATATATATGAGACGAAATCACGAAGTAAAAAGAACTCTTAATTGACATCTTAGCATGTTTTTTTCACTTTTTTTAAAACTTGTATTAAGTTTTACAAAACGTGCATTTTAGAATTTTTGAATTAATTTCGACACTTTTTTTCTATTTATAAAATGTTCATTATTAAATCTCAACACATTCTTGTTTTCCAACATAATTTTCATTGTTCATTTCAGTCAGTCACATTAAGGTAAAACTAGGATTACTTATCTAAGAGCAAAGCTCATTGCTGCTATGTATTTGAAAATGAGACAGGTACGAAATCAGATTAGAAGGAAATAACTGCTGCTGAATAAAATGAAACGTCATTAACAGATGACTCATGCCATTTAAAGCTCAGCATAATTAGACATGAATCACTTATGAGCAACGCATAATTAAGAATGTTTTGTTAATTGTTACAGAAGTTTCTGTGTTGAACATTAACTAAAATTGCAGAGGGACTGCGCTGCTTCAAACAACTGTACTGGTATTCATAATTTATATGTATTTCTGAGCACACTTGATCTGTATCGAGTCTTTTTCTTTCTTTATGGCGAAAGATGTTCTTTTGGTGCCAAATGGATAAAATGTGCAGTTATTGATTAACATTTTTGTTAAATAGATTTTCTTATGGAACTTTTCATGGATTAAAGTAAAAATTATGTAAAAGAAATTAAATGCTTTAATCTACTGAGTGATGTACTGATGCACTCTTGATATTTGAAAGGAATATTAATATAAAAAAAGACCCGCTGAATATATTATTAAGTTGTATAAAATTATTCATAACTTGGTCACCTTTTTTGTTTTATGCCTCAAGTTTTATTTTTGCTTTTTATTTAACATATTAGAAAGAGAATATATATACTCTCGCACATAATACACAAAAAATCTAACACACATACAACATATACACATTTTGATATTAACCTTATTTCACATTTCTTATTTACCCCTCCCCGTTACAAATTTTTCCGAATGTGCTACATGTTAGTTTATCAACGAAGTTCAGACCAATCCCCCCCAGCATAATATGTCTTATTTATCCTTTTAAAATGTTTATCAAACGTGTTATCTAATCCTTCCTCGTTAAACTGTTTGTTTTATGCGATTTACAAAGCGCTTTAGAAACTACAAAAAGGTCGTGGGAACTTTTGAATTATATTTTAAAGTACATGCTAACAAAACGTGATTAAAAATATAGTTTTTCTCGAATAATTTTCTTTAAATTAAAATGGATCATTCACAATGCTGCCTTTCTTATTCGTTTTGCATGAATCTTTCAACAGTTGCGTAGTTCAGCCAACATCTGTTATGGATGGTTAAAGAGGCCTTCAAAACAAAATTCATTGCCGTTGACATAGCTGCGGCCTTGGTTACGATCATTGCTCTATTTCTCAATTTAGAGTTTCAACAATGCATCATCCAATTCTGAATACTCGGCACAAAACAGATCTGATGTCTTTTAATTCCTCCGTTAGTGTTGAACTGCGGGTCTGGATACTACGAAACGGCTGGGATTATTTTTGGAAGACAAATCATATGACGTTTCCTCGTCTGTCGCCGAGTTCCGGGATCAACATTAGGCAATCCGCGTGCTCTTCAGGCTGTGGGCCGACCGATTAATTCCATCGTGCTAATGAAATTTGCTGTGTGGTTTATAATTTTGAACGATAGAAAATAATGTTATCATAAATTGTCTGTGAAGTTATCTCGTTAAGTTTCATATTGCTGTCGGTATTTTATTTCATCCCTCAGTTGTCACTTAGGTTTATCTTCTTTTCAATGATACATGACAGATTACTCTAAATAATTTCTAATTATTTTCATATTGCATTTTATTTTTCGTAAAATTTTGGGGACATTCTTATATTGGTAGTTTTTGGAACAGTGGTTAGCTTATGCAATTTTTTTAATTAAAAATCTTTAAAAACTCAAATACACGTATTAAATCATAAACCCTCTTGATTGTGTCAGCATTTCATCTCTGCATACTTTGACCATTTAATTTTGTAGTTTTGTGGATGAACCTTATCGGAAATGACGAACTATATGAATAAAATTTTTGATGTATTTAAGGTATCTGCTTACGGTTCTGAATTAGTGTTAGAATGAAATTCAAATTTTTTTTTCTCCTTGCCGTTTTGAGCAGGGGGGAAATCTAGCTGCCAATAAGAAAAATTTAATAAGAAAAACAAAGAGGAAGGCCTACGCTATATAAGTGGTGAATTTTAAACAGTTGATAGCATTATTCAATTCCTACTATTATATATATAGCTCACACTCTCTATATATTTATTTGTTAATCTTGATGGAATTTTCAATCGTCAATAAAATACATTTTAAAGCGCTCGAGCTGAAATTTTATATACATGATTATTTTGCATGACAATACAGTAATTTAATTACAATTAATACAAACTAATTGTTTAAAACTAATTATTCAAAGAATTACAAATACAGCCACGTTGGCATCATTTTTGGCGACTTGTGTCAAAACTTTAAAAAAGGTTTTTTTCTCACATTTTAAACCGCTCATTTGCGCTGAAATTTTCTATACACTATTGTTTTGGGGAAAAATACGATAAATTAATAATTAATTAAAATATATTGACTGAAACTAATTATTTGAAGAACATACAGCCACGCTGGATTCAATTTTAGCGACTTGGGTCAAAACTTTAGAATATTTTTTTCTCACGTTTTTAAAGCATTCAGTTGAACTGAAATTTTATATACATGATTGTTTTGGATGACAATACGATACTTTAATGATAATTAATAAAAATTAATTACCACTTAATGTTGTGATTCTGTCATATGTGTATACATATTTATATTAATTGTAACTATTTAATAAAAAGTAGCGAAAATAAAATTTTTCTTTGTTGATCTAAGTAGGAATTGACTTAAAATTTCTTTTTTATATATATTTTAGCAAAATAAGAGTCAAAACTTTTTTGTGTATTGTATTTTTGTCAAAGATATGTTACTTAAAACTTGATATCTCAAAAACTTACGAATGTTGTGTTGTTGTTACATATGGTTTTATTGTAAGGATCACCTCAAACGTATAAAACAACTCGAGTATCACACTGGAACAAGGATAAGTAATATAAAAAGAATAAACATTTAAAGTAAGAACCAGAACAAATTAACATTGGAACGAAAGAAAAAGTTAAAAATTTAAAAAAAAACGTAAGAGATGTAGTCTTTACAAAGAGTTCATGAAAGCTCGGGTATTCCAGTATAATTTGCTTATCTCACCATGTTTTTGAGACTCTTTATCTAGTTCTGGGCATGAATGCATTTCTTTCATATTTTGTGTGCATATCATTTAAAGTATGATAAAGGTAATGGACTGAGGAGTTATATAGCTCTAATATTAATAGTTTTTATTTTTAGCAGTTTATTTTTATGATCACCATTCATTTTATAAAATTTTCTGTTAGGAAATGTGCATTGAGCCATAACTTTTTGGTAAATTTGAATGTATTTTTGATTTTAGTTCGTTGTTTTCATAACCGTGTTAAGTATGTTGGGTAAAAAAAAAAAAAAAAGAATTTAAACATATGGCTTTTAATTCCATGTTGAGTGTTTTGAAATTCGGTGTAATTTTCATCAAGTTTTACCTAAAATACTCCCTTTTAATAAATTTAAGCTGTCGTATAATATATTTTGAAGGCATCGAATAGGAAAATGAATTTCACTAATTGTTTTCAAACTCGTACATTAGCTAACATCTTTTTCAAGAAATTTTTTTCTAATTAATGTTTAAGAATCTTTTGAATATCTTACCTTATTATGCGTCTCCTTTTTTAGTGGGCTAAAAATATTGATATTTATATATCTTCATTGGTATAAATTCTCGTAATTCCTACTTTAAACGATAGCTTTGAACATTGGCGACTGAACTCCTGAATTATAACGTTTTATTTCTTATTCTGTTTTGGCTAATTTTTCTATTTAAAATATATTACGATTATGGAAACCTTCCGATTTATATTCTTATACCTAATCAATTTAAATCTTATTGGTTCTATTTTTATCTATTGCGATTATGTATGTATTTCGTTCAGACTGCATTAATTTTAGAGAAGATTACGTACAACAGATTATATGTACATGTAATTATATAATTGTGTAATTTAATCCCTGCTTGAAAAAGGGATACCACTGCATTGCCATGGACTAATCGCATTTGTTACATGTCATTTACGATCTAAAACGAGAAGGAGTGACAACTATTTTAACTAATATTAATCTTATTAGTTATATCATTTTGGTCGTTGGCCTATTCTGTTGAGTGAATACATTTTATTTAGTTAAGTATTGTTACTGTGCACACACATTTTGCTTTTTCCAGAATAAGAGTAAAATTCCGGGATAGCATCTAAAAACTATCATTAAAATATTAAAAACTAATTAATTTGAACTAATTTTCTCTTAATAACTTTTTCTTATTTTAGCAGTCGCGTTATAATGAAATACATATTAGATTAAGATGCTAGGTATTGTTTCATGCGAGTTATTGTTGCTAAGGGATTGTTGAAATGGGTTCTAATTATGTGTATTGAATGCTTAGAATAGCGTAAATAATTTATACCTGGATGTGTATACATTAGTATTACTTTCTACTGTATTTGTTTTATGCTAAAATTGTAATATTCGTAAGCAACGCCGTTCCTTACATAATAATGGCTATTCATTGGAAACTTGGTGAAATATTTTTGTGATAGAGAAAAATTGGCATAATTTTAGGCGAGTTGGCGACCGTATGAATGCTTCTGGAAAAATTTCTTGATGTCAAGATTTATGACCGAAGCTGATCTTTCGAGAAAGATCAGTGCAGTCGAAAATAAGAGTCACTCGCTAAAACTGAGTTTGTATTGTTTTGACCGTTGAGGAGTCAACTAGAGCGACTAATTGCTATGATCGAGCGAGTGCTGGCGAATAATCTTAATTATTAAGTATTTGTATTTTTAGACACTGATAGTTGTGTCTTTGTGTTCTGTAGAAGGTGTGAAGGCCTTCTGGGATTTATTTTGCAAATTTTGCTGCTATATTTTGTGTTTTTAAGGATTGTTTTTCTACAATACATTTTATCGCTCCTGAACTATTTTGCTCTTTGAAACTGATAGCATAAAATCCTCGAACCTTTATCTCTACGTAGCAATATTTTTAAATTTTACTCTAAATTAGTTTTGTAGAAATGGTTAATTGTATTAACATTTTTATCTAACTTCCTTAATTAAAAAAAGTTGAAACTAACTAAAGTTCCCAAACCAATTTCATAAAGTATGTATGTTATAGCTGGAATATTCGAAAATTTGAAAGTATATTAAACCTGATAAAAAGCTTTAGTGGCTTGTGTAAGTTTTTTTTTTTTTTTTTTTTTTTAAATTTTCCCCCCCCACCTTTTTTCATCATTACCAAAATCAGATTTGTGCAATTATTTATCTTTTGAAAGAAATTCTTCGCCATTCTATTCCGAAATAGTTCGTAGGTGTGTGTTAACTTGTTTGAAACATGCACATTCAATGGAATCTTTCAATAGTATCCTAGTGACTTTGAATACTGAAATGTTTTCTGTGCAGCATTTCATTTTTTTAGTGTTGTAGTTAGTTTATCAAAACAAAATTTTACTTTACTCTTTTAGTAAAAACTTTGTCAGAAATTTAAATGTGTGTGAATGTTTCATTTGATGAAGATTTGAGTAATTCTAGTTGAAACACGAGGTGTTAGCCATCGATGGGAAATTGCGATTAGTCGTGAAAACGTATCACGATCCACGGGTGAAATTTGAATGCGTAATACACATTGTCTGAGTCAGTATTTTTTCCCTTGGAAATTTTTTGGCCACTTGAAAAATGTACATGTTTTTAAACTGTTTCGTTTTTTCTTTTGTTTTAAATCTATTATTGTGTTCGATACAAAAAGAATTTTGAAATATAAGACTTTTTTTAAAAAAAATTGATTCATCTATATTTAGTTACATTTAAATATGTTAGGTATTTCAGTGTTGGTTTAATGGTTTCGCAAAATGTGATCACGTAAGTTCTCGTAATGTTTTGGCTCTTGTCATTATTTCATAACATTTAAATAAAGTTCTTGGAATTCCGTTCGAATCGTGTGTTCTATTTTTACGTCATACCAAATGTTGATTTTTTTTTCCAATTTGTAAATAAAAAAAAGGGTAAAAATAAAATTAATAGTGATGTATCTAAATAATTGAAGATAATAAAAGGACAGAGGTTATATCGATTTAAATGCCAAAGGTCAATCCACCTTTCGCATTACTGAATCGAATCTCCCTCCCCTTTTTCTAGATGAAAACCATCTTATTTATTAAAAATTATACTATCTCTTAAAACAAAATTAAGTACTTTACAACGCACCTTGTTTTTTTAAAAATATTTGCCTTATTTTCATTTAATGCAAAACAAATCCATTTGTTATTGATTGTGTGATAGAGTAATTGGATGAATTCTGTTTCGTTTGTGTTCTGAAGAAAGAGGGAGGATACCCCATACACTATTTCTTTCTATGCAAATTCAAAGTATGAATTTGCAATGGCTTTTTGATTTACTTCGTTAATAACCCAAGTGGTCGATGCATAAAGCATTCGTGAAATGTTCGTCTGTATCAGTAAAGAGTTCTCGCCGAAATCGACAATGTTTCCATGTTTACTTCTTTGGTAAGAATCCACTTACTGGAAGTATGAACGCAAGGCGCAGGCACGCTCAATGGAGGGAAAGAGGGAAAATACCACCGTCCCTATTCTTATTTTCCCAGACATTTTTTCCTTTCTTTGTATACGACCTCATCTTTTGTGCCCTTTCGCTGTCCCCAACTATTTCCATTGTTATCAGCAATCTCAAACTTGCATAGCGATTATTGGTGGAAGTTGAGAATCTTATATTGTTCCGTGTTTTTCTTAACCTGGAATTAGAATGGGATGAAAGCAGTGCGATTTATTTTGCGTTGTGAACTTTAAGCTATTTAAAAATCTGTTCGTCTTTCAAAAATTATTTTACTGCCGAGTTGTGCTGTACATGCATGGTAAAGGAATGGTTTAAAATTCCTTTCGTATATGAAGAATATTTAAATAAATAATAGTTATATCAGTCATTAACAATCGGATAAGAAATTATAGCACTTGAAATTATTTTTCATTTTGATTTTAGTTAAAAAAATTAAGTTGAAAGGAAAAAAAGTTTAAAAATGAATCAGAGAAATCGATATACTTTCTGTTACGAGAAATGATATGATAATGATATTTAGATATACTATGTAATGTATACCAATGATTTATGGGAGAAAGAATCATTATCATTGAATTGTAAAGAAACATCGTAATTTTTTTTTCTAAAAAAATAATTAATGGAAAAATTTTATTGCACTGTAAAATACCAAGTTTGGTGTAAAACTTTTATTCGCGCGTTCATAAAGTCAGTCGTATATTGTTGAGAAGATGCAGTTTTTTTATAAATCATTGTTAAATGTATATGTCTGTATATGAACTAGTTATATAGATTCAAACATTTCCCTTTTTTATATAGGTATTCCTTTTTTATATGTTTTTCTTTTCTAACTATCACTTGATATTAAAGGATTTTGTTCAGTTTTTATTGCCTTTTTTTCTACGGCTAGAGATATCCGAAATTAGTCGAAATAAAATAGTTTGAACAGTTGTATTTTCAAGTTGAAGGTTCAAGTTCACCTTCAGTAAAATATAATCAATAACTTGTAAAAAAAATAATGGAGTCCTGGTTTTATTTTATAGTTAAAAGTATTCTTATGCAAACATTTATCTATGTGGGGAAAAAACACGGTGAGAATAAAAAATATAGGAGTAATATCAAAATGCAGTGTTGTACAGAATGAAATTTTTTAATCATGGTTTCCAAGAAAATTTCAAAAACATTAATTAAACATGTAAATGCGTGGCTTGTACCGATTTACCAATCAAGGGTTGGAAATAAAAGAAGAGTTTCTGTATTCTTTTTAGTTTTAACTTGTAAAGAAATGTAATTTTTTTACATAAACGCTTGCAATATTTCACCAAATGAGGGAGGGGGCAAAATATGCGCTATTAGAAATGTCTTAACATTGTTATCAGTTTGTTTTTCGCTAATAACCTTTAGGATTATACAATTGAACACTTAAATCTATCCAAAAGCAAATGAGAAATAAAACCAAAACTTGTACCTTTTTTTTACATCAAAATAAGCTTATTAAGGAGACGTGCTTCGCATCTTTTGACTCACTTCATAAATTAAGATTCTGTTCAGTGGTTAATTCTCTTTCCACATTCACTGCAATACTAAATTATGAAAAACGCTCGAATGCGGATGAAATATTGATGGCAGTTGAAAATGTTTGATTTGTACTTCGAATGCATTTAAAATCTGTTTTGTTTGCTGAAAATTTTTTTTTAAATTTACGTTTGTAACGAACAATTGTTTCTTGAATTTTTATTAATAAATTGTGATTATTTTTTTTCAATTATCAAGAACGATTCTAATTGTGATGTAACTATTTTAACATGTCTACATTACGCGATTGTCCTAGAACAGAACTGAAACGAACCGGGTTGTGTTATGAACTTCGGGGTATTTTCCCGTTTTCCGTCCATCGAATTTGAATGGCACATACGAGCGTTATACTAATTTTTTCTTCACATTTGTGATGTCCTAATGTGCGTGCTTATTTTCGCGTCAAAATTAAATATTGCGGGAAAATATAAATGACTATGTCACCGTTAAATTTTGAGTAAATTCGTCAAATTGTGGAAGATTTGGGTGAATTTTTTTTAAGATACCTTTCTAAAATATTTATGGAATGCTTCCGAAACGAAACATTTATCGAAGAGAAGTTTAAAATAACATTTTAGTTTGTGGTCCTTCTCATGTCTATGAAAAAATATCGCTTAACTTAAAAAAAAGTATTTTTTTTCTTGAAATGACGAACAAAACCAGTGTTTTTCTTTCTTGTTTCAATTGAATTTTCGCACTTTTTCAATGTTCTATACTTCGAAAATCGAACCGGATTTAGAATAAATCGGTTATAATTGCACGGTTCAGTATTACATACGAGTAGTAATGGGATTTCTTACTTTTCAAAGAAACGTTTATTTTTTCTTTCCAAATCCGCTTATTCTTTGGAATGGTATTCTGTTTTGGAAATAAACTATTAACTGAGTTTCCGATATACGCTTTGTTGTGGAGAAAAAAAAATTAAGTGGATTCTGAATTTCAACGTAACCAATTATTTTCTTAAATTCTATCTCGGTGGATAAGTAGACAAAGGATGTTTAGTTTAGTCACTTCATCATCCTTGAAAAGGCGCCTGCCTGAAATTACCGGACTTCGTTCTTTGATATCGTTCAACTGAGCTGTGTACTTCCGTTTTTGGAGTCTGATGAATCCCTAACCGTTTATTTTATTTATTTAATGTTGAAGTGTCACAGAAGATATCGAGCTCCAGTCGAGCATCCGAATGAAACGAGATCTTAAGTGGGTCTATTTTCGAATGACGTATACTTCCAACACTTGTGGTGGAAACGCGGGTGAAAAATGGTATTTTTAGTTATAGAAGAAGTGAGGTATTTTTTAGCTAACTCAGTAGTTTTTTAGACCGCAGAAGAGAGTTTCACCATCGGAATTTCTGGTAATACTGATGAAAAATCAAACTATATCGATTAAGAAAAGGATATTGATAATTCATTTATCAGTAGTTCTGATTTCTCAGTTTGACTCTAAAAGCACGAGTAACCATCCTTTCCCCCTGAGCATATTCCTAACCCTCGAGTCCTAATCTAAAGTACGTGTACTCTCTGAAACGCTTTTGTAATATATTTATTAATTGTGGAATTACCTTCAGCATCAAAAGTTTTAAGAGGGTTATGTAATTAAAATTGATCTTTAAATTCGTCTATTTTATTTTTTCGGATACTACGACACAACCCCAAGAATCACCACTGCGTCTTATGGGAAAAATTAATTAGAATAACGTTTAATAACACAAATTTCTCCGCAATCATCGATTACTCACTATTAATGAAACGGCAGTTTTTTGTAGTTTCTTTGGTTTTTAAATAATGTCTTCGAGAATTTTCTATGGACAGTCCTTTGACATAAAAAGGTTCCAGAAAGACGAAACAAGGTTTTTAACAAGAAATTTTTGGGTTATTCTTTGACATTGAATCACTACTTTAAAATTTTATCATGAACCCATTGTTCATATTTTGAACTGCCGAAATATATTTTTTACTTTGTGGATCCCCTCAAAGCTCCTACGGACTCAACTCAGGAAACGCTGGTCTAAAGTATTGCTGACTTGCTAGATTTATTTTGTGTAGTTTTTTTATATCAAAACAAAGATTTGCTTGATGTATTTGTATTCGTTGAATATATACCAATCTGCTTTCTTGTTATAACAAACAATTCAGTAAATAAACTTATTATTTTGATTGCAGTTCGGATATATAATTCGAAATAAATGTTTTATACCATTGAGAAGTTATAGTATAAACTTTTATTTATAAAAAGCTTATATCCTTGCGGTCATGTGCTTGATCACTGACCTGCAAATATGACCATGTAACTAGGATTGTTAAGTAGTGAATGTTTATACATTTCTTCAGGAGTTGTTTCTTAATTTAACACAATGTTTTTGAAGTAGTCCTTGGAAAGTTAGCATTGTTTCAGCAATAGCTGCTCAGGGAAGCATTATTTCTGAAGTTATTAATCCGTATCTTACGCACTCAAAACACGAAGGCGTCATGTTTTAAAGTGGTATGATTAGTATTTTAATTTGATGAAAGGACCCCCTTACCCACTTATTATAAATTTTTAACTTTTTCTGAAAATGAGATTGAAAAAATTGTGTAAAACTTTGCTTATAGAATTTTCTTGTGTAATTAATTGTACTATGTTTTCATTTCTCCTTTTGAAATTTTATTTTTGCTTGCGTTTTTGAATAGTAACAATTTAGTAAAAATTACAAAAATTCATTTTGTTCCAGGAAACGGTTGTGTTTATCAGATTGCGGAAAATAATTTCCACTTATATCCGCATAGAAAAGCATTAAACATTTTCACGTATTACACGATTCTTATTTTAGTTGTGTTAGGTATAATTGAAAAGAAAATATTTACCTGCGCCGTATAAAAGATAAAACCTGTCTACAACAATCTGATGGGGTTGCAAAATTTCATATTTTATGAAAGAAGATGCTTGTAAATATAATTAAAAGTGACTTTTACAAAAAATTTTATTATTCTAATTGTGATCAGAAATGGTTTCCCGGCTAATTGTTTTAATAAATTATCTCGATCAAATTTTTATTTTTCCTTGGAGAAATACTGCAGTTTAAAATGAAAGTGTTACACTTAATGACTTACAAATCTGCACACAAATTATCAATGAATTTTTAAACTTAACGGCATTGTACAGCGGAAAAGGATAAACGATTTAGGAAATGAGTTTTTTTTTTCTTTTTTAAAGCGAAGTATTGAGATAAAAGTCGTCAACAAACTTATCAATGAGGTTAATATTCTTGAGCTTTTATCGCTGCATACACACATTTCCGAATTATGTTTGTTTAATGGTTTCCAAGGTGAAAAATTCAATTATAAGAAAGGAATTTCTGCAATTCACACATATGCTTACGATAGTGGCATATGGAATATGTATGAGATTTTTTTTTTTTCCTCTATCGTTTTGGGTTAGCTGAAATCTGTTAATATCATACGAGATATTTTTTTTATTATCTCGCTCCTAATTTCTTTTGTATGCCTGTAGCTTATTAAGGTAAAATTAAAACTAGAAAGTGAAATTGTTATTTTTAAGTCAAAATCTTGTGTTATTTCTATTTTTGTGATTCGGAATAAAAATAAACTTTTACGTTAAACCTTTTTCATTTATACTTGGGATGCCTTATTTGTTCTAATTCGACGCTTCTTTGGAAACTGACCTTCAAATGTTACTCAAGATTTTATTCATCACCATTAAGAAATGAAAACTCAAGAGTTTAATTTGATTTCAAAGGATAAGAAATAAACGAATATTAAAAAATAAAAAAAAATTTAAGTCACACAATTCCTACTTTGAATGGATGAATAGAAAGTATTTTATCAACGATTAAAAATTTGAACAAGATATATAAGGAGAGAGTGATAGTAGGAATTGAAGAAAAGAGCATGATTTGTCTGCATTGTTGTAACTATGCACACCCGGTTTGGATGAAAAACCGGTTTTGGACGCCAACTTTTGTCATTGTTACAACAATGAAGACGAATTTAAGTTGGTGTCTTAAACGAGTAATTAATTTAATTTAATTAATGCACTAATATTTGAAAAAACTATCGACATTAAGTTTCATCCACTACAAGTTTTAAAAAAAATGTATTTGAACTTGATTGGATGAATAGAAAGTATTTTATTAACGATTGAAAATTTGAACAAGATATTTTTTTATGTATTAGGAGAGAAGTGAGCTAATAGTAGGAATTGAATAATTGAACCGAACTCCAGTTGCACTTCTTGACTAACTCGAAACTGTCCCTTAGTCCGCATGTGCATCTCGTAACAAAAATTCAAATCAAAAGAGGAAGCTTAACAAAGGATGAAATTATTTTCCCTCTTTGTCACTCGGAAAAAAAGAAGTATGTGCCTACATATATACTGTCTCCATTCATTCATTATCTTGTTCCCAAATGAGCATATGGATGGACGGAAAATTACAAATCATAATCTGAACTTAAATACTGAAAGATGTAGCAATGTTTGTGAATCCGTCAAATATGCTCTTGCATTTTAATGTGAATTAGTTGAGGCTTTCGTTTGTTTCTATAATCAAGGCATTGACATAGGAACATTTGATATCCATTTATTCATCTACATTGTTACCTAACTGGGAATGAAAATGCTTTTGGTGTCGAATTTGATCCTTTAAATTTAAAAGTGCATGGCTTACATTTTTTAAAATATTTGTCCTATTAGAGCAGTTATGTGATTTGATCTTATATGCAATGGAAATACCCCCAAAGAAAATATGTTTTAAGATATTTTGATTTGTGTGTAATCCGATTTCTTTGTTTAAATAATCTTCTGTGTACTAGATAATAAAAGGTTTTTGTTTAAAAATATTTTTTTAAAGAAATTTTTGTTTTGTAAAATAGTTTTTATCACATATTGCCTTTTTTTTTCCAGTAGCTATTGGGTCCTAAAAATGCATTGAATTTTGGTGGTTGTATAAAATCGCGCATTAAGAGGATTTTTCGTACAAAGGTTTTGAAAATTTTAAAAGGCTTCAACTTGTTATTGTTTGTAATTTGAAGGAAACATTTTACACTGCGTTTGCAATGGGGGAGGGGCGAGGAAAAAACCCACTCTCCCGTTGAACTGTGTTTTAGTTCTCAAAACTCGCAAGTTCTCTCACTCATTATTTGTTATAATCTTAAAATTCCTATTGCTTTATGCTGCATTTGAATGAAAAGCACATTATCATAATTGGAAACATAATTTTAACGATCGCATTAACATTCTACTCTTTCGTCATGAATTTACGACTTCTTTTTTGTGATTAAAAATACACTGTTGGGTGAAGAATCGACTTTACTATTCCCACCTTCTAACCTCTGTACTTTTTTTGAGGGGAAAAAAATGAAGTGTTTGTCTCTTATCTCTTAGCCCAGGCAAAATTTACAACATCCATAAGAAATAAAAATGGAACAAGAATAATATTTTCGTTTTCACCTGAGGGATTTTTATGTTTGCAAATATATCCGTAAGTGGAGCAGGGGAAATGTTTATCAATGCAAACGTAATAACCTTCCACAAACAAACCAACAAAAGACAGGGCGAATATTTCCGTGCACCTAGACCAAGTATAAAAACGAGATGCTTTTTCTAACAAAAGACTACAAGTAGAAACGAGGAATTTTCTTCCAAATTCGTATATATGTATGACTGAGTAAAATTTGTGGAAGTTTTTTTTTATGTGTACGTTTCCTCGAGAGCTTACAAGTAAGAAAGTTTTTATCTTTTTTTATATTCCGATTTTTACCCAAAGTTAGCTCTTGTTGCTGAATATATTGTTGCACGAAGAACTGATTAAACTTATTATGCATTGATCTAATATTTAGGAAATTGCATTTCTTTCAAAAATATTTTGAAAATTCGAGGAGGAAAATTATCTCTCCTCGAGTATTGCTCAGGTGCTACGTACTTGTGGATTCTACGTGATCATTTTTCTCCTAGGGAACCAATTCTGTTTTTTGTTAAAAATCCGTGTTATGTGTTTTTATTCTAAGGCTATTATGACCGTGTATGTTATGTAAAGCAGTCTTTAATAAACATAAATTCCATGTGGGATTTAATAAGAACAAATATATCTAACTGTTAAATTTCATTTACATGCTAAAATTATTTATATACGCTGATTCTATGCATCCAGGATAAAATACTTTTAACTAATAGTATACCGAATCTGTTAAAGTGTTCAAAGTAAAAGTTAAGGTAGCATCGCAAAGCTGGAAAAGTTGTTTTTGTCAGCATTTTTGTTTTTACATTATACTTATTTTGAGAATTTTAACGTAAAACTATCCGTCCATTTATTTCTTTGACTTCCTGTATCTCTTTCTGTTCCATTTTTAAGCTAAAAAGCAAAATAAAAACAATAACAGTTTATGATCAAATCCAACTCAAACAAAGAATGGATGGTCTTTTTATTGATTGTAGTCCATAAATATTACAAGTATAAACCGTAAAATTGTCATGGATGCTGAGAATAACATTTTCTCTTGAAATATGTGCTGCTCACGACTGGGGGGCTGCGTATAATTTAAAGTTGCATAGACAATTTCTGCTTGTTATTCATTTTTTTAGCCGTTTCTCGCATCAGTATAATTCGTGAAATCCGACGTTATAAAACGCACTTTCAACACAAAAATAAGATCGAAATTTACAGGTGTGCGCTGTTTATTTAAAAGAAATGAGATTCCTTATGAATTTGAGATTGCAGTTCTAGAAGTATACTATTTATTTTTCTAAAGCTTGGAATAATACCACGAATAAAGGACTGTAAAATATAAGAGCATTGCGAATTTACACATTTCAGGTTGCTTCGTAAAAAAGGGGGGTGCGTATTATGCTGCGAATATGTGTAAAAATTAAAAATTGCAGCTTTGAAAGTATTGGTACGCGTTATACGCCGGATTTTACGGTATATATTTTAAAAATCTTTAAACTTAAACTTATTTAATAATCTGTTGGTTTACTACTTTTTAATATTCTAATGTAAGCACGTTGCATTATCTCTCTCTCTCTCTCTGTATTTTTTTTTTTTTTTTTTTTGCGTCATCTTACTAGTGTTTGATTATTTGTATTATCTCTGTGTGGAGACATCACTTTTTTTTCCAATCTTTTTTTTTTTTTTGTGGTCAAATTCCAATTGTCTAAAATGTGATGGATTGTAAGCAACGAATTAATCACGAGTTTTACAGTGATGTTTTACTTTTAGCTCTCAAGGAAAAAGCCGTGAGATGAAAACCGATTCTTGCCGACGTTCAATTTAAATCAACTATTGAACACGATTTTCATAGATAAAAAAGTGAAGAGGAAATTACGCAAGCATTTTGCACCTTTTCGCGTGCACGACTTTCTTCCCCCAATGGGTGTCTCATTCTTGGGAGACAACCGTGTTTTCCTCAATTGTGTGTGTGGACAGCTTTTCCATAAAACATTCTAGCTGCAGGAAACGATTTCCATTCTCCGAGACGAAGAAGCGCGTTGGAATGACGTAATTTAATACTGACGTCATTTTATTCCGTTCAGCTGTTGTGGAAAACGTCCTCGTGACAGGGATTCCGAATAAAAGCTAAACAAAAATAGTTTCCCCTTGCCCGAAGTTTCGGTTCGTATATTTATCGAAGCAATTCATTCCGCCCGCTGGCTTATTAATTCCTCATTTCCGATGCAATCGCCCTGGCTTCCGTTGGAATCATTGTTGCTTCCCGTCTTGGTTCCCCGGAAGGCAAATCATATTTATCTCTGGTATATTTTAATTTTATTTTTTAATTATCATTTTGCATTCGATTAGCGCTTGGAGTTTGAATGTTAAATGTATCGTGTGTCCTATCTCTACATTCTAATGATCCGAAATTTTTAGAAACATGTACATGAATTAATTGATTGGCAGTGGGGCTTGAATATTTGATTATTTTTATTGTATCAGTTTAATGCAGTTTGTGAAATATGAGGGCTAAATAATAACATGTTTTAATGAGTGAATTTTAAAGAATGTCCAGAACAATTAAATTCACTGAACTTGAAAATTAAGGAGAAAATACTTGTGTCGAAACATTCCCTACCCTTCCTCCCGTATAAGACAAGAAAATAGAACTAGATGAGTTATATTTCACGTATTTTATTTACCGCCGTATTAACGTTAATTGGAGCGGCGGTCAAAAGAAGAAAACCGGTTGATTGATTGATTGAATATTAACGTCGCACTGTTCAGCTACACGAGGGCTTTTGGCGACGGACCACGTAATTTTGAATCATGGTCAAGTGACGTGGACGACACCTGAGCTGGCACCCCCCTCTCCTAACTACCGCACCACACCAACGGGAGGACGTTTCAGCTCTCGACAGATTTAACGTGCATCGCTGCCCTACACGGCGGGTCTTTAGTGGTACAGGATTCGAACCCGTGACAAAGCAAGCCACGGTCCGATACCTATACCACTCGGCTACCGCGGCCACAAGAAGAAAACCGGAGATTCGTCTTAAGTTCGTCCCACCCCATCTCAAGTTCATTTCTCTAAATCCAGTTCAGGTTAGAAAATTCTAACCGAGTTCAAAACTCGGTTAGATTTAATCGCGCTTGCGCTGTCACAGGGTTTATTTTGACCAATGAGGTTGCAGCTCGTAGCTGAGTAATCAAAATTAAAAAGAAAAGTGGTGGAATGAAGTTTAAGGCGGCGGTTTGCTTTCCCTTAACCTCGGGTATTTAACTCCAGCTTTCATAACCCGGTTCAGTTACCAATGAATACGGCTGTTGTAGTACCTTCATACTAAAAAGGATATTACTGTTAGAGGTAGTGAGAGTCAAGAAAAATCTGAGAGAGCTGAAATATAATATTACCTTGTGGCTGAATAAGAAAATGATATGTAGCAGTGAGGCTATATAAAACTATTTTTTTAAATTTTAAAATATATTTATGGAGGAAAGATTCGTATGTGCTAAAAATAAAAGCCCTTTTTCAATTAAATTTTTTTTACGTCAACATTTAAAGGTTCTGAGTAATGTTTTGTGAAAAATAGTTAAAGCATACATGAAAGGAACATAAACAGCAGTATTCAATTATAGACATAATGCAAGTCATTAAACATTAGACTATTGATTTAACACTAATATGTACAAGGCGGTTCAAGACTGAGTGATCTGACAAAATACTTCTTTTTGATTGATTGCTAATTTAGCTATAGAAGGCGTGAGTTACTTCTCTTCCAATGAACTAATCTGTTTTTCAAAACGGAACTATCATTCACGCATTAGTGGTCTATTAATTAGATTGAGGTGCTGTAAAGTGTGCTGGGAAAGTCGCTTCTCATGGGAAGTAAAATGGATATACTTGGTTAGCTGTCTGTAAAGTTTCTGGATTTATTCAAGCACTTAGTTTGTGACCTGCAACGAACCCACCTCCAAAATACAGTCTGTTAAATTGCATAGTAATAAACGATGTTCAGTTTTTTAAATATTGGGAATAAAATAAGAAAAAATATGTATATTATTTCAAAATAAAGTTTGGAATTATTTAAAATATGTGGAGGAAATTACTGTAAAAAACATTTAAATTTTGAGCATAATTTTAATTATGAAGTTTTGGATATATTGCTGAGGTTAAAATTTGTTTGAGAAATATTGAAGTTTTAAAAAATTTTATTCACACAGTCTTATTAGTTATTTGTGAGTGTTAATTTTATTAGGAGGTAAAGTGGCAACTAAATTTTACGTATCACTCTGAATAATATACTCTTAAATTTTAAGTGTTATCATATCTGAACTCAGTGGAGCAACAGCCCATGAGGGGCAAGGCCACTGTGCCTATCTCAGTATTAGTGACCTTAAGTGCTGGGGTGGATGTGCAGATGTTTCGGTCATGTGGTCAGTATGACGTGAAACCCCCAGTGTTCAGTTCCTAACCAAGCTTTGTACTCATTTATCCAACCATTGAAGCAGTGGCACACACAAGGAGGGAGAGTCCTCGGGTCCGGACCCCCACCCCATAGCCCTTGATTTTTTTTCCCGATTGATTGTAATCCTATGTAAATAGTACGTAAAATTTAATTAAGTAGTTATTAATAATTAATTGTATTAATTAATGCTAATTATTTATTCAGTAATTAGTATTGATTATTAATTAATTTTTTATTGTTTTTGTTCCCTAAACTCGACAAAATCAAAAGAATATGTCGGGCGGTGTATCGGAGCATGATACGAGAATGGTGGACTATCGACCCTGGACCTCCCGATTAATTCCTGTGTGCACTGAAGGGATGAAAGGCTGAGTCGGCCTTGCCCAGTCCGGGATTTCAACCTCGGACCTGTGGCGAGGAAGCGCGATTTTATTATATCTAATGTTTTAAATAATTTAAAATGTGTTATTTTGAATATTTTTCTTTTGTATTCACAACCATTAATACTTTGAGATGAAAAAATTGTCAATCAGTAACTCGAATTGTTAATTGAATGCTTTATATATAACAGCATTATAAAATTTTAATGTACAAAATAAAATACACTTCTACTACGTAATTTTTTTATTGGGATCTATATCCTCATTCTTAAATATTGGAAATGTATTAAGCTGGTTATTGTAAGAAGCACTCAGTCTACAGCTTTTGTTTTTTTTTTGTCACAGATGGGATGAACGCAAATTATTTATGTAGTTGTAGTATGTAGATTTGAAAATTAAGAGTCAAATTAGTACAACCAAACAGCCTAAATCTAAACAGGTACTAATACCTCAAAGTGAAAATTACTACATTTATAAGATCTCCAGTTGAGAAAGTCTCTGGAATATTTCACGGAAAAGTTCAAACGAATTAAAAATGGTATTTACCAGAAAGAACATGAATACTTTTTCAGTTATGTAAAAATGCTATCTTAATTTTTTCCCCGTATTTAAAATATATTTACGAACAGCATCATTTATTTTTAAATATAAGTTTAGCCAACGAAATATATTAAAAGTCTATTACAGGTAGACTCTAATTTTAAATTTCTGATAGAGTTTTCAGAGTTCGTTTCAGTATCTTATTACAAGATCGTTATGTTTTCCCGGATATTCGCGATTAAATACTCGTTACATAAGAAAATTGGAATATGTAATCCAATCTTTTAAAACTTATAATAATTGTGCATGTTTTATTTTTTTATGTCACGAAAATTGAACCATTGTTTATATTTGATTAAAATCAACATCGCTCCTAATTATTTATAAGAAAGGCTATTTCCGAGATTTGTTAGATTTTTTACCTGCTACTTTTGTGTTTTTTCCCACAACCTTCATTTTCCAGACTCGTTCACTTATCAATCGAAAAGATATAAAGGTTAAGTTGTGTCTTCTCCTTCCTGCTTTGAAAGCTGAATCGCGTTTTTACAACAAGGCCGCCGATTGTGGGATCTCATGAGTCGGTAGATTGTTTGATCGGATCGTATTTTAATGACAAAACCACGAAAACACGTGCTGGCTCTTATGCTAAATCGTACCCGAGTGGAAGCGAGTCTACCCTTTTGGCGGTTTTAATTCTCTTTTAAACACCACATATTTTTCTCGAAGTAACCTTGGGTAAAATGTTACTATTACTATTTCGCACTTGATAATATTTTTTAGGTGAAGGATGTGAGATATGGGACCGAAGTGTATGCAGTTCGTTCTATTTTCATGCTACTTTGTTTGGAAAATCGACTGCCTTTTATTATAGTTAAAAATTCAGCCTGTGATGTGGTACCGTTCGCTGGGAGATTAAATATTTTTGTTACTTAGCGTGCATTACCATAAAATCTCAACAATATACTCCTTTTAAAAAAGGTAATTGGTCACTTTTTTTTCAGAAATTTAATTTATTGAATGCATTTTTGTTTAAAATATTGTTAACGATTTTCATTTAATTTTAACATAATTAAAACTTTTAAAAGTTCTTTGCTTTAATGATCAATTGTTGGATCTGATATTTTATTAATTTTGTTGAATTCCAGAAAATTTTTGATTTTTTTTATTGCTTTTAAAAACTCTTGGGCATTTTATTAGTTTATGCCAAAAAATACATTTTATAAATCCCCTTTTTTTATATTTGATTGAAATATATATGAAATAAATTATACATTAAAAGAAATCTTTTTAAAATTAAAAAATAACTAAGTTTACTCAACAATATTATAACTTCATGTGTTAAAATGTCTAAAATTCAATGATGAAACGTCACTAATAATTTCTAACTTAAAAAAAAATCCTTATCGTTTTTTCGTCGGCTTCCATTCATAAAATAAACATTTTATGAATGGAAGCCGTTTTCCAATGTTTTATATCTCAGTACTGAAAATGATGTGAATAGGTTTTAAAAACGAACAATACTGTGATGCTTTTAGTAGACATTTGAAATATCCTTCTTATCCAGTAACACGATATAATCTGCATTAAAAATATCGTTTTGTTATTTTAACTTCTGATAAAACAGACTGGATTTTAAAGGTAGCTCATTCTCGTTGTTGAGAATTAGTTTTATAATTTTATGTAATAAATTTGTTAAAGTGAAGATTTTTTTTCTTTTCGAAGATAGCAATAATTCTGAAAAATTACAATACATATGTTTTATTTATAAGTGGAATACGAGAATTCAAAATGATTTTAAAACTAAATCGAAAAAATGAAATTGTTTTCTCTGGCTCTCTCATTTTTCTAAATTAATTTCATTCAATAAAAAAGCTTTTTGACTTTTTTCATCAAGAAATATTTAATAACCTGTATTCAATGCATTTAATTTTCAGTATTTCCTCATAATAAGAAAATAAATATTTCTTCTGCATATCAAATCTTTTTAATGTATGTGTACATTTTTATTTGTAATGTATTTACTCAAAAAACACCTTGATTGTTCATGATATGAGTACAAAAATTTAGATAATGAATACCATTTGCCAAATAATAAGTTATAAAGAAAAAAAAAAAAAAATGGTTGATTTAAATATGAGTTGTTGCAACTCTGCGTTCATTGTTTGTTATCAAAGAAGTTCGTGGCAAATCAACTTAGTAGTCTGATAATGAAGGAATGATTTATTATTTTAAACATATAATTTTCATACTAATGTAGCAAATTATATATAGCAAAATATGCATGTATATTTTGCTACATATCGTTTAGTTTTAGAATATTTTAAAAAATTTCTAGGCTTTTCACTGTTAATTATTTGCGAACTAGAGTAAATTGCTGATATATATATATATATATCTACATTTAATAAACTTGGAAAGTTAGTGTTGTCTGATTGTTGTATAATTTTGATTTTAACTAAATATGATGTAATAACTAAAATGAACGTTTGTAATTATTTCCAATATGAACCATTTATTATTCATTAAAATATTGGGGGATCAGATTTTTTTATGTAATTGGTCGTTAGGAGATGGTAGTATATGAATGTTATGTAAATCGCACATTGTATAAAGTAAAGCAGAGGTCGCCAAAGTGGTGGTCCGCGAGAAAATTTCGCTGGTCACAGAAAAATGTGGAATATACTTACTTATCACGTTAACTTATGTTTTAAGATGTATTGATTGCGTTCTTAGATCACAATTCTTTTTTATAAGTATATTTAACGTTCACAAAATCCTATCAGTGGTCCGTGGGAATTAAATTGTGAATTTACTGGTCCGTGAAGTCAAAAAGTTTGGCGACTGCTGATGTAAAGTATAGATAAAGTAATTTGATTTAAGAAACTTCGATCTTGTTTATGTATAAACGATTTGATAAAGATATTTTTCTCAGTTTTCTAGCTAATTGGATGTTTTATAATAGATGAGAAGTATTATTTCTTAAAATAAAATATATTAACAGATTACAACCAAACATAGAATTAAAATCCATCCCTTTTTTTTCTTTTCAAATTATACAAAAGGAAAATATTTATGTAAGAATATTTGATTTCCCGCCCCCCTCAAAACGTGTTTTAAAATATTTTTTTTAATCTCTCATTGTGTTTTTACACTCATTATGAAAATTTTATTTTTAATATTTACATAAATTTTACAGAATTTTAGCGAGCATTCCTTCTTTTGCTGAGATTTTGGTTATCTTTTATTCGTGAGCGCTATTTGTTTCTGTTTATTCTGTTCATTCAACTGCATTGGAAAGTTTAACCTTAAAGAATATAAAAGTTTATAGAAACATTTTCCTATTTGTTTCTTTTCCTTACATAAAATTTTAAGGGGTTCTCTGAAGTGACGACCTTATTCTTATGGGTGTGTCATTTTTTTAATGTGTGTCTTAAAATTTATTCCCTGTGAGGTTAATCACACATTTCATTATTCTTCAACTAAGTCATCAATCTTACAGCTCAGATTAAGATTTTCAACTGTGTTGATAAAATGAATTAAAAATGCGTTAACTTGTTAATTATTAGTCTATCTCTCTTATGTATTTTAATAACAAATTTACTTAATCTGCAAAAATACTTAAAAGAAAATAAAATTCAAGTGTTGGGTACTTTGAAAAGTGGGTATATTTTTTTGAAATTCAAATATTTTTTTTCTATTGTGTTATAATTGCTTTGTTTTCCGTTAAAGCACACAAAAGAGAAAACTTCAACATCGAAGTATTTTTCACACACACATAATTACTCGGATACATATATTAATATTATTTGGCATTTTGCTGCACGAAAAATATTTTATAAGTCCATTAGATGCAAACGTGTTTGCAACTCAAATTATGTAATCATGTGCTTATTATTCTTTAAATAAAATAATGTTCGAAAATTTACTAGATCCCCCTCCCCTTCCCCCTTGTGACTTGTAAATGGTAAATATATTCAAATGTAATGTTTCTGCGTCCCTGCTTCCTTTAAAAAAAAAAAGAAATTTCAATCTATAATTCATTTATTCCTTCGGGTTAAGAACTCAACAGCTGTACTTGGTATGTGTTCGCTTAATGCTTAATTCTGTTTCGATCTGAATTTTGTTTTTGTATTAATATACTCCCAAAGAGAGTTAGCTGTTGTTTCGTAATTATTTTCGGGATCTCTGATTTATGCTAATTACATTTCGAACCCGCTTGGAGGTCATTTAGCGAGCATTAGGAAAATTTTTTCCCTCTTTCTCTTCTGGAAAAGTTAAAATGTGAGGACACAGAAGAGAGAATTCGCCTTTTCTCTAATCGACTGGTTTTGGGATGCTAATAATTCTCCAGTTTTCCGATTTTCTTTCATAAATAGTTTCCGACTGTAGGAAAAACTGTGAAACATTTGCTTTGAAAGTTTGTTTATTTTAACTCTTTGAAAGGAAACTAATCTGCGATATTCTGGGAAATTGTTATTCAGTTTTGAGCTTTTGCTTTACGTTAGTAGTTTGTTAACTATTTGAAAGGAAAGTTATACATGTTTTAGGATAGTTGAACTGGATTTTCTGTTTTTGAATTGCATTGGTTCACTTTACTAGAAATGTAAAGAAAGAGAATTTATTTCCAAACCACGCTCTCTCTCTCTCAACTTATAATAATCTCTTTTCTAAATACCAGAAATATTGTTTCCTGAGATTTTGTCGATTTTTTATTTTGATTAAGCGATTTTTTTTTGTCATCAAAATGCTTGCAGAATTTTTTATTATTATTATTTACTTTTTCTGCTTAGGAATTGTTTGAATCATTAGTATTTTTGTTGAGATATTACCAAGCAAAAGCATGAAAGAATCGTGAAAATGAAAGGTTTTAAATCCATTACACAAAGGAATAATTTTAAGTGAATTTTCAATATCACTTACGATTGAATTTGTTTTACTAATAAAGGAACAATTTCATAATTGTAAGGGAACTAAATGTAACAGAAAACTCTAATCTTTAAATATGAAAAAATTCCAAGGAAATTTTTATATCCGTTATACATGATGCACTGTATGCTATTTGTATAATATATTTTTAAATAAGGATTTACCCCTAATAAATATATTATGTGTAATAAGCAATGATTGCTTACTTTTGATGTTTGTATACGTTTATGAATGTAGATATTAGATTCTACAATTAGCTTTTTGAATTTCTTTTTTTCCGATTCAAAGTAACATCTTTCCCCAGGAGTTTGTTAGGTCATGCTAGCGAAGTAATGGTCGGTTTTTCAATTCCTGCTATTAGTTAACTCTATATATTTATACATTTATCTTGTTCAAATTTTCAATCGCGTTAATTAAATACGTTTTAAAGCGCTCAATTGAGCTGAAATTTTATATACACGATTATTTTGGATGGCAATATGGTAATTTAATTATAATTAATAAAAACCAATTGATTAAAATTAATTATATTCAAAGAATTACTGATACAGCCACGTTAGCATCATTTTTGGCGACCTGGGTCAAAACTAAAAGATTTTTTTCTCACATTTTAAAGCATTCAGTTGAACTGAAATTTTATATGCACGATTTTGGATGACACTATGATACTTTCATGATAATTAATAAAAATTGTCACTTACTATTGTTTCTGTCATATGTAGATACATATTTATATTGATTGTAATTATTTGATAAAAAGTAATTAAAATAAAAATTTTCTTTGATGTTTCTTAATAGGAATTGACTTAATTTTTTTATATATATTGTTTTTCTGTCGAGTCATGAGTTAAAAGTTCAGTGCTGAGGAGCTGATACAAAAATCTGCCGAAGCTCCGAGTGAGTGATATTATCAACCTTTTGTCTGTTGCGGTACACTTTTAACAATTTCAAAACTTAATGGCACAAACAATAAAATAAGTTTAAAAGAATTTTACTTATTTTTAATATACAATATGTAAAGTAACTTATTATAATAATTTTTTCAATGTTAAATAAAATATGTAACAAAAAGACAAAATGTTTATTTAGTAATTTTTCAAATTAATTATAAGAATACATTTAATGCGAAATATGAGCTTATAATGATTTTTGATAATTTCGTTCATACTTGATCATAAAAATGATCATGCCACTCTCATTTCGTCATCTACTTTTTAAGTCTCGATTTTTTTTTTCATGTTGAAAATCCGAATTCACATAAATAAGATGTGGAAAATTGTAACAATATTTTTAAAGCTTTTTTGGCTAATATGAGGCATTTGTCTTTCATTTTAATCCAAAATGAATTGACTCTTCCAAATGTTTTAAAATTAAATCTTGGTTATTATTGAGCTAAATTAGCTCTTCCTCTTCATTCAAAGTTAATTCATGTTTGGAGGTATCCGTTATCACAAATGGTTTACGAACCCAATCAAATTTTTTATACCTAAATTTGGAAAATGTCAAGTCAGAGTATAATTAAGAACTTTAAAAAAAAAAGTGGCAGCCCGCAAAAGTGCCACAGCACAGTGGTTGAGAATTCCTGCTTCAAGTCAATGATTCTCAACCTTTTTGTTTTGTTGCGGTACACTTTTAACATTTTCGAAATTTGGCGGCAATAAAAGGTAATATTGGTGTTTTCGAAATATACCACTAATACCCTTTATTTCTATCAAACGGCCGTCTGATTCGATTCCGGATTTTATTTTTTTTCCCCTCTTAAGTATAATTAATAGTTTTACAAAAAAAATTGGTGGCACATAAAGGTGCCACGGCACAGTGGTTGAGAATTACTGCTCTGTCTTGGCAGAGGTTTGGATACCAGCTGTGAGGTGTCCTTCTTCAACCCTTAACCACTTTTCAAAATTACGAGGTTCATCGCCGAATAGCTTTCATGTAGCTTCAGTATCAAAATCTAGGAGTGTAAGATTCTCTCCTGGACATCAAACTTATATTTATAAACAAAAATCGTTTAATTTCTTTATTCGACGTTCTCACTTAAAATTTCTGAAGTGCAATTCTAGTTTCAAAACCTATTGATATATGTAATTTGAAATTTTTTCTTTCATTTTGTATTCAAAATAGAGTTATAAAATTGACAGGATATGTATTAAGCTGAGATTTAAGTAAATAAGATTTTAAAAAGTTAACTTCAAATCCCTCCCCATTTTTTGCAAACAATATTTTTATATTAATAACTCACCAAAATAGCACTGTTTAAATTAAAACTGATCTGCTTTCTTTGTTTTTCAATAGGAATTATTTGCATAATGATGTAACTTCTTAAAATATAAGTACCATAGTTCACATAATCCCTATAACATTGACCGATTGGAAACCTTTTAACACGATTGTCGTTGAGTATAACATCGAAATCCCTCGATTCATTCTGTGACATGCTTCCTACAACGAAATAACTTTGCTCTGGCTTATTATTTTTTTCGCTTGTAAATGGAAATCGGGTCTCCCTTGACACCTCAAGTGGAAGTTCGGTTTCCTCGATAAGAATAAAAAAAAATAATCGAAATTGAAATATGTGTTCCTATTAATATTTTTTTCCCCCATTTATCCGACGGATAAGCGGGGAGCAGGGAAAAAAAGGGGGATAAAACAGTTTATTTTCCCGAATAAGTCCACTTTATTATTTATGACTTTTCTGCTTTGAAGTTCGGGATTTGAAGCTTTAGTTCCACTTGGCCTTAAGCCAATACAATTTCTCTCAGTTTTCGTGTCACATTCAGAGGTTTGATCGTGCGCTGTGTTAGAAAAGAGTTAGCTGAGCATGGACTAACCTCTCCCAATATAATTTCTTTTAGATACTTCAGGAAAAAAAGGCGTGGGTTTGATTCCCTTTTCTGGAAAAAAAAAATTGTTCTTGTTCACTTTATTTTGTTTTCTTTAGACGCATTGTATTTTATTTTTGTTACAATACTTATGCTTTCTCCTCGTTACAAATGAACTAGTGATTTATTTTAGTTTTATGTCATGTACTTGTTGCCTTTGCTTCTCTGCTTTTACAGTGTATTGCTTTGAGCGATGAGATAGAGTGTATTAGCTTGATTGCTATGTGTTAAATATTTCTGTTTTAATGGCTGTTTTTGTAAGCCAATCAGGCAGTTGTCTCTAACTGAGGTAGTTTGAGTTCTTCGCACTCCCAAACACGAAAATTCTTAAGACATTAAATAAATTCAAGTTGTATTTATTTATTTTCATATTTATAGTGTTAAGTTGGGAAACATATTTTAAAAAATAGTTTTTTTTTTTATTCACATACAATGATAACAGGGAATTAATATTTCATGTAAGGACTAATTTGAAGTAATATTGATGTTTTGTTTGGGTGAACGTAAGTATTGGTAGCCAATTTGTAGAGTCTAAAACCTGGTTGTCTTTGAATCGGGGTCTCCGATTTTTTTTTATCAATGTAATACAGTAAAAAAAAAAAAAAGGCCGCCGCATGCTGAATTAATTCACTTGTTCTTCAAATTTACGGTATGGTGTAAGAAAGAGAGCAGTATAATAGCTTTCTTTTTTGACTAAAACTCAAATTTATTACGTTTCTTTGCAAATGACCTTTTAAATCTTCCTAGTAACATCTGCAAGAGAAACGGAACTTGAAATCCTGAATTAGCGTAACGAAATTCAAGTAAAAATATTAAAACATGTAAAATGAAATATCGTTAAAATCGTTTTGTATCCCATCCCATTTCCTTTGAAAAATTTTGATTACATCGTAAGTTTATGTATGATATGGAGCTATTTATAAATATATGGACAATTGTAAAAGGGTAACATACCATTTTACGCTCAAATTGAATCACACGTATTTTAAGCTCTTTATAAATTTTTAGTATAAAAATCGAGAATATATATACGGTCATTGTGTTTCTGTTACATTATGTTTATCGTATTTCGATTTCAAAATTTGGTTGAGGGAGGGGGTCTCAACGTAAATAGTTCTAATATACGTAGGATAATGTCAGTTTTCACAACTGTGCAGATTATACCTTTTTAAGAATGCGATATCAAAATGAAACACATATTTCATAACCACCATATAATCGTGTGAACAGAATAATTCACGTATCCTTGACTATTACTTTTTTTACCTAGTCACTGGCACTTACGATTACGGCAAGTTGACACCGTAATGAAGTAGTCAGTTACAAATCCATTTCATTTCAGTTTCTTGATAACACTGTAATTCTGGAGATTTGGACATCGCCGTATGCTACGAATTCATGACGGCAATTGCTCGAGTTCTGATACCTTTGAAGACCCGCCGTGTAGAGAAGGGCTTTTGCTTATTAAATTGGTCGAGGCTGGATGTCCTTACGTTGGCGTGGTGTGAAAGTTCGGTAGGGTGCCACTCGGGTGTTGCCCTCGTCATTCGACCGTGGTTCAAAATCAGGTCTACTACTACAACTAACCAGGGCTTTACTTAGTAGTGCGATGTTAATACAGATAATTAGTCAATTACGATCGCTATTACAAGGTAATAACAAATATTTGTGTGTGTTTTTTTTTAAATTTATTATTGAAATATTTATTTTAATAAATTATATTGGCTACTTGTAATATTTTTTCGTTTTAATTCTTGAAAGATTTCGCGCGATTTAGCTAGAAGCATCTTCATATACTTTTTCAATTGTGTTAGACACGATTGAGTTTTAAATTCCTCTAATAAATAAAAAAAAATGTTACATGCTATCATTTTGGTTTCTTTTGTTGTTTAGTGCGCTGAAATATGGGACCAAGAAAATGTTAAATAAGATTAATGTATTACAAAATTAATTGCACATAAAAAAAAATTAAAATTTTGTGTTGTCAAAGTTTTATTATGAGCAATTTTGCATGACAGCTAGTGAAAAATTACTTCGTTTTATTAAGCAGCATTATGTGAAATTGCCAAGTCGGTGAAAAGTGGCGTAAAACTTATTTGCTCTGATAGAAATGCATTGAAATCTAATGAAGTGTACAATTTCTCTGAAATGCTGCCATAGGCAAAGGTCCAAGTTTCGTGCATACTCTTTTCCCCCCGGATGAAATCCATTATTACTTAATAGTACCTTCATTTCCTTTCACAGTTTCACGACATTATCTTCCTTATTTCAAAATTGGTACTGCTTTTAACTTTTGAATTATTTGGTTAATTGGTTACGTTGAGAGCGTCTTTTAAAGGTTATTCCAGTTATTTTTATTTTAATCTTTTTTTAATTAAGAAACCTAGAACATAACGTTATTATTAGACCGGTGTGGGGTTTGAAATCTAAAAGTGCAAATATTTTAATCATTGCTTTATTTTTACATCTTTGTTGTGAAATATTCTTAAAACATTGCGTTAAATGCATGTTAAGAAAATTGGATCTTAAAAAAAATCATTAACTTGCAATAAGTGAAAATCTTCCAGATGTGGATTTCCTTCCCTTCAAGAAGCTATATTCTCAGAGACGATATTTTGTGTACGCGCTTAACTAGAAGTATTTTAAATATTTCTGAGTTAAAATTTCTAGAATAGAAATATTTAAATTTCTACATTTCTAACTATATATGCTGTAGACCAGTGGTCAGCAAGCTTATGAATTTTCTGAGCTACCGTACCTTTTTTTAATCCTACTTTGAGTTACCAACCAAAAAAAATTACCAACTATTTTTTTTAAAAGATTACATTTGTTTATTGTCTATAAACTTAATATTTTAGTAAATATGAAATTAATTTTAGTTGAACTGTATATAACAAAGAAATTGAAATTAATTGTACTTATGAAAGAAATTGAGGTGTAGTTAGAGAGAGAGAGAGAGGCAAATAACTAAGATTTTAACACTCTTTTGCAAAAGTTTTATAAAAAGGATGAAACTTTTTTTAAATCATCAAAATAAGCTTTTTAATATTAGAAGAGTATGTAGTGACGGCTATTCAAATATAGTTGTACAAGTGTTCATGGGGGAGTCTATTCATGTACTTATTTTTAATAAAATTTGCGTTTACGTGATCTACCAAAGAGGTCCTTCGTGAGTTACTAATAGCTCACGGGACCACTGCGGTAGATAAACATATAGTGTATTTTCAAACATATAGATATTTATGGTTGTAAAAATTGCGGTTTCCATTATTTTTGTAGCGTCTAAACTCGCCCCAGACGTTTAAGGTGGGGTTTAAAAATATTTGCTTTTATCCAGCAGTTCCCAGATAGTCATTCATACCTGAGAAACGTCTTTCACTGCCATTGTAGTTACTCGGCAGGAAAACAAACTTCTTTGCAATTCATTTTTCATGTAAAAATCTAATAAATGGGAAGTGTACGTTCTGTATTGGATGAATGAATGCCGTGAGATGCAAGACAAATTGCCGAAATTATATCCGCTTTTTTAACACATTTTACCGTAAAATACTATTATATCTAAAAAAACTTTTATTTTGCCCTCAACTGAAAGTTTATATTCATAAATTTGATATTCGCATCTATTACAAAATGTTTTATTTCAACGAATAGTTTAAATTTTTTTAAAAATGATGCTTATAAATAAACATTTTTATTGAAAATGCTAGTGATTGCCCAAAGAATGTAACTTGCTTTGCCTTTTTGAAAAAAAAACATATATTTGGAATTTGTAAATAAATTAAAATTTTTCGGTCATGACAGAAATATAATGATGTGCATTGTGAAAGTCGACAGTCACTTTGATATATTATGTGGGACGAGGGGGTAAATACATAATATACATTTACACACAATTTATCAGTAAATGTCCGTTTCAATATTTGTATCCGCAATGTTGTGTGAAACAAAACATTAAAAATAAAAAGTGAATGAATACTATCATTCAGTTTAATGAAATTTTAAACCTTGTTTCGAGTGATTTGAAAGGCACATCTGTTCTGTCATTAACAATCATGATGGAGTAACCCGTGACATTAAAACTTGTTTTGTTATTCTCTCAACAACACTCCAAAACCGCAAATGCGTGGGCAACTGTACGGCACGTGAGTGTGTGGTATATATGTAAATATATCTTTTTCTCTCTCTCTGTTCCTCCTCACTAAACATAAAAAAATACCATTATTTGTGGTTTTTCACGTCGCGGACATCTGTTGACAAAGAGAAAAGCAGTGCCGGGCTGGTCATTCTCTCTACCCTCTTCCCCTCTCTAGGCTTGCAGGAAGTCCTTTAGAGAGGGAAAGGACGTAATTGAGTCACAGATTTGAGGCTTCCTGCTTGTGCGTGCACTTTGATAATACAGTGGTATCAAAGCGTCAACATACAGGGTACTGCGTGACATTTGGTAAATTTTTGGGTCCTGAAGAGCATGGCGAGAAACATCAATTTGGATGCACTTGATACTTACTGAAGGCTAATCTAGTAGCTAAATTGCTTTGGGACTCGATATTCTGGTGGATTTGCGAACGCGTTTATATACTCTGATTTCCGTAAGTCGTTAGCCTGCAAATGTGATGGTGTTAGAAAGGAATTGGGTGGATGTTATAAAAGTTGTTTTCCCCTTTTTTTATTCGTGAGCTAAGAGATAGTTGATCGCATTCTTTTTTTTTCTAGTACAAAAGGAAATATAGTAACTACTATTAACAATTGCTTTTTGAATGCCTAAGAATTCAGTAATTTATAAACTAAAAAAGTTCACATTAATAATAATAAATATATATATGATTAATTGGATCATCATTATTTTCCTACTCTTATAGAACATAATATTTTGGGATACTTTTTTATACACTGGCATAGCTAGTCCAGAGTGGGCCCTGTTTCAAAATTTCTTGGGTGCCCTTTTTTTTTGGGGGGATGCCGTTTACATGCTATGATTTTTCTTTTGCTTGCATATGTTGGGGCCCCTGTAACTCGGGGGCACCGTATCATTGATACGGCGGTAGCTTATATAGTCTTCGTTCTGTCTACATTTCCATTTAATTATTTTTTTTTTACCTAACTTATATTCCTTTGAAGTACTGTAATGGTACGCTTTGCATTTTAAAAGAAATCATTTGATGTAATAGTTTTTATGCTTTTGAACTCATAATGTATTAGTAATAACATAATACTTCATTATTTTAACATGGTATTTATGGTAAACCAACCATTTGCGGAATATTTTCACAATTTTTATATGTATTATTTTAATGGCTTTCTGGTGTAATAAAATAAATTCTGGCTCGTTAATGCATTAACGTATATGCATTTAATCACAGATTAAACCGCAGTTTCATATATTATGTCAATTTTAACATTGTTTTCTTTCAGTTGTGTAAAATGTGTCATTTTTTAAAATTTTTTAGGGAATTGTTTTTATTTGTCTTAAAACCATAAGAATAAATGCAATTTTTAAGGCAGCTGTTAAAGCTTTAAAACAAAGTGCTACTGTTAAGCCTCAGACAAATTCTTAAAAGTATCAACGCTTTTTCTTCCTCTTGTTAATTATTAATCCTTTGAAGCGTTTTAGCCTCAATCTTTGTCGCTTTTAAGCCTGTTCTTTTAACACTAAGTTTAATGCATCCACCTCTTCTTGTGGACCATAAACGTTAGCCGTAAAAGCGCACTAAAGGCACCAGAGGTAATGGTTTTCTCTGTCGGGAAATTATTCTTCTTCTGACACCTTAGTTCCGATAAATGAGAGCTTGTAAAATATTCTCTTCATTCCCGCCACTGGAAGTGGAATGTAAAGAAATGTAGGATTGCATTATTCTCCCAGTTATATTTGTTCTTCCGAATGGTAGCTGGAATTCTTTCTTGGTGCCAAGACGGAGAATAATTTATAAGGGTAACAGTGTCCCTCGCCTTGATATAAAGTGTTATTACCTGTGTAATCGATCAGTATACTCGGTCTCAGAAAATACGGTGGAGAGTCAAGCAGGCAGTAATGGATTATTTTAGGTGTGTCGTGATTAATTGGGTATTGGTTCTTTAGATCTCAAATTGCGTCATGTGCTTTTTCTGATTCTAAGTTAGTTTTATTTTGTTCGTTTATACGAATTGGTACTGATTGAATTCTCTTGTGTATGATGTGGTTTTTAATTAAGTAAAAAAGTACATTTTTTAAAAAAAACAAATAATATTCCGAAAACCCTTTTTTGAATTATTTAGTTCCAATTTTTTTTTAATATAATTTCTCTTTGCCTTTTTTATGGATTAAAATCAGTGAATAAGTAATAATATTCACAAAAGAAGATTGCCATGATGTAGAAGTTTAGAGAGTGGGGTTGTGTCAGCTCAAGCATCTTCGTCATTTGACCGAGTTTCGGAATTACGAGGTCCGTAGCCAACAACTAAAGCGTTTTTTTATTAGTTCCTTTATTTAAAAATCAAATCACAAAATAAAGTACACGATTGTTACGAATGCTTAGTAATAAATGCTCTTAATTTTTGGTGGAATTTTTTTATTTATTTAATACAAATAATTATCAGATTTTGATCAGTGACATGTCTTTTAAGAATTCTGTGTTATCTCTTATTGGTATGTTGTATTCTGATGAATTTAAATAATTTTTTAATATTTTAAGATGAAGAATAACATTACTATATGAACATTAAGTAGTTTTCTGTTAGAAAATGTGTTCTGAATTTGAATCTTGCCCTTTCACATTAGGCGAAGATAGCTTTGGGGAAAAGGAAGAAGCGCATTTATATACCTTTATTTTTCGGACCATCCGGAGTACCTTTAATTATTGCGACGATTTTTAAAAAGAATAAAAAAAAAAATTTCGCGTGCGCGTTGAAGTTAATTACCTTCGAATTATATGTTGAAATTTTTTGGAATTTACTATAGAAAAGTACGTAGTATGAATTAGGAAGCGTTATTCCCATTATGTTTGAAGAATTGAAATTAAAATTAAAATTTTTTACTGAAACTACTTGAATGGATTAAATGTTTTTTTTTTCACTGATAAAGATTTAATCGTACTATTTAGTTTTGATGTATTTTAATCATTTCTGTATTGAGTGGGAAACAGGCTTTCAGTATAATAATATGAATATTTTATTGTAACTGATTTTTTTAAAAAAACGATATCGTGATAAACAGTTTTCTTTGATTTTTGCGAATCGCTACGTCTCATACAGCTGTGAAACTGGACATACTCGTACTTGGCCCCTGTATATATTTTTTTTATTGAGTTATCTTAGAATGTTTATTTTCCCTTTCCTCATATTTAGGTTTGAAAATAAACTTTTCTCATTTTTACAGTCAAAATGTAAACGGAGAGAGAGAAAAAAACTGTTATTTTCTTAGCAAATGTTACTGAAATGAGAATCATACTTGTAATTTTTTTTGTTTGTTCATCTTTTTTGTTCATTTTGCTCGTATTTAACTTATACGTATCCTGTTGAAAAGATCATCATAGATCGCAATAAGTGGGGGAAGTACTAACACACAGGATTTAATCATGAATAAGGGAGAAGTTTCTTTTCTGCCGATAAAATTTTTTGATCGGTAATTTTTTTAAAAAATAAACTTATGCTTTAACATTGCTTTTTTGCTTCTTTTTTTTGTGAGTTTTGGATGTTTTATGCAACATAAAACTCGTTGAGAAATATGGAATTATGTGAAGAATTAGGAAACGCAATAATGCCTTATTGTAAAGGTGTTCATTAAAGTAAACGTGATAGAACCATTTGGTTCTTATTTATACAGTGTTGGTCATTATAATATTACTACTTGAGTAAAAGTATCCTATTTGAACGATTTTCTATGTATAATGTAACGTTTCGACAGGAGCGTGGACACTTTTTTTTGCTGTTAAATTTTTATTCGTTCATGATAACGGCTTTCGACAACTTCTGATAGGAACAAAACAACGTCAAACGTACTTGATTTCGGGTTGCTTTGTTATTTTGGCTATTGTTAATTCAGCTTCTTTGAATCTAGGTTTCGAATGGAGGGGGAAATTCGTGGAAAAACTCGAGCTAGGATTATAAAGGGAAATGAAATAGGATTAGAATTTTAAGGTTGGTTTTTGTTTTCAAGGAAAATTCTATCTGTTGTGAATTTTATGATTTATATACTACTATGTGAGGTGGGAAAGCAAATATTAAATGGGAAGTAGATTTTTGGTTAGAAATTATAGCTGAATTATTCTTATATATTTTGAACTAATTTTTCATTTAATTCGTGAAGTCTTAAATATTATCCCATGATATAACGAAAAATAATATAGTTGATTTGGATTACTAGTCACTTGAAATTAATTTGTGATTACTTCAGAATTAACAAAATTTCACACCTTTTTCTTAAGCTTTGAGCTCGTATTTAGGTACTGAATTTGGCAATAATTGATTTGTTGTTTTAAATGGCTCTAACCCCACGAAGAAATTCTCGTCTTGCTATATTTATAGATATTGTGGCATCTATCTTTCATATCCAAAATTTTAAATTGTCCATTTTTAAATCTTTAGCATCCAAATCTTTAATATCTCATCTACAATATGTATAATTGGTGTGTGAAAATCATTCTAAGGCAATTCACAGTATCCAAAGAGAAGGGTAAGGAATAAAACTTTGTACAACCTAAATATCTGATTTTCAATTCAAATTCGATTTTTTTTTAAAAGTAAGTTTATATTTCTAACTTGAATAATTTTCATAATTATATACATAATTGTGTATAATTGTACTGCTATTCGTCACTTTTTTAAAGTATCCTTGTTTCTTAAAATAAAAAAGTTTTATGCGTTTTTTTAACGTTTTATTATTAAGAAAATGTTTCTCTGAATAACTGCCATCCATTTTAAATGTTCGATCATAATACAATACTTTCTGTTTTAAACTGTCTCTGAAATTAAATATTGTGTCATGTAAGTCCATATCTATTTAGATTTTTTGTTACGAACTTGACAAAATTTGAACTATATATTAAAAATGTGTTAAATTTGAGCTTTCCTTGATAATATGCATTTTACTAAATATATTATTCTTTTCTTTTTTTTCAGTTTTTAAAATGATGCGTCAGTGTTTCCTTTTCTGTACAGTCTTCATTTCAGTGTTCCATTTGCTTCATGGATTAGAAGAAGGGCCAAATGTTTGTGCTAAACAAGAAACGTTAGTAATTTGCTAAATTTCTCCATGGATTTCTTTGTTAATAAGCATTTTCTGTCCATTGATTCATGTTAACTTGTGTTAAATATTTTGTAGGTATCTTACCACTGTTAGAGTTTCATATAATAAACCATATCAAATACGTTCATTTACATGGTGCTTAGCGTTCCCACCGAGATGCTCAAGATACAGGTGAGTCTGAAAAGCTTTTACTCTATCTTTCTATTGGCGTGTGATTTTCCTTCCTGTTGTAATTAACACTTGTTTGTATTTGTACCCATTTAGAATTGCATACACGACAGGTTATAAAACAGAGGCAAAGATTAATACGAGAACAGTCAATGCTTGTTGCAAAGGATTCGTGTTAACAGCTGATGAATCAAGATGCATGCGTAAGCTTTGCTCTTTGTTTTTTCTTTAAAAGATTGAGTATTTTCATATTACTAGTAGTTGTGATACTTCGTGAGCCAGTGCAAATGATGAATCATGAATCTAGTTCAAAAATTCCTTTCTTGAGATTAATTTAACCTGCATGATATTTCCGTATTAAATTAACCGTGAAGGAAAACTAAGTGATATATTTAAACAAACAATGCTTCTTTAATTCAGGGAAAGAAGTAAAGTTTGATTAAAGAGATATCGAAAAATCTTAATACAATTCACGTCTTTTTTTAAAAATACTTTATATTTCACAAATGAGATATTGGATGTATGTTGATGGAGAAAATATCATGTTTGTTATCTTTGAAACGGCTTCGTAAGAAAGTAAAAAGACTGGGCTGGCGTACAAAGCCTGCAGATGGTGCGATCGTAAAAGGTCTCATGTTCATACAGGATGGAATAATAATTTTTTTGTTTATATATTCAACTGTTTTTTTTTAAATTTTTATTTTGACAAAGTTTTAATTTCACAAGTTGTTTGCTTTCATTTTTAAAGTTCTTTTAAGAGTTCGACATGATGTATTTTTCTCATCAATCAAAAAATGCGCGCCATTTTTGCAATAATTACATTAATATTATTTAGGGATTTTTCAGCAAGTGATCAGCTAAAATTTAAGAAAGTTGTATTGGTGGTAAGGAAGAATTAGGGACGTAGAGGACGTTGTAAAAGAGTGACATTGATTAATAAAACTCATTCAACTATTTTGATGCTCGAAACTACACTATTATTTTAAAAGCCCTATACAACAACTTTGCTTCAAGTCCCCTTTTTTTTTGTGAGCTTCAGATACAGCTAATGGAACAAGTAACATATATTCCTGCATCAAACGTGCACTTTTAACACAAAGTAAGATTGAAGTTTACAAGTGCGTGTTATACGGCCGGGTATAAAAATGATCGCTTTAATTTTAATAATAATAATAAAAAAAAAAACATACCAGCTTATAAAAATTTATATATATACATTTGACCTCCTTTTGTAAATGCTTTTTCTTTTAAGATGCACATAGTCCACTGTCATTTTAAATTTGCCTCAAAGATTTATTTATACAATTTAAAGCATTTAATCTTAACAAAGGGCAAAAGTCAATCATTTACAGTCACTCAAATACCTACTGATATGAGGTTGTAGCTCGAAAGAGCTGGGTACTCAAGTCATCCACCCAACGATAAATAATTTAAACACACATCTAAAGGCTGAACTAATGGCGTTGATCTGCTTTTCATAACTGCCTGTGTTGCAGTTTTTTCGTTAGAATTATTTGTTAGAGACTTTCTGGATTCTTCAAAACACATGGACGTTTTTGCCTAACATTTCTTATCCACGATTTTACACCATTTTCGTCCATCCATCCTTCTCGTGTACATGAATGAAAACACCTTTCCTGAAACTAGATTTCTCGGCATCTGCTTTCTTTTAAAAATAACCATGGAATTTAATGTTGTACTGTTCACAAAACAGAAGAGCACCGACGTGAAGTGAGGTACTTCGTGACCTGTTTTTAAGTGAACCGTTTTTTTAAAAGATAAGTGCTTTATGCATGGACGTATCATGTTTTTTTCGTAAAAAAAGAAGGCGCTTTATATACGGCGAATACACCCTAAAAATTTTTAAAAATGCAATTTGAAAGTCACGTGAAACGACGACTTCGATTATTATTTAACTTATTAATGAATATTAAGAATATATCATTGCAACTTATACAAGGGAATGTTCACAAAATCTATTTTCGAGGAGATTCTCTTGATCGCAATTCTGCGAAAGAGTATGTAGGGTTTTCACTGATAAATACTTCCAATAAGAATGGTCAATTCCATAGAAAAGTTTGCTGTTTTTAGAGTAATGTTTTTGGGAAGTGTATGTGTGTGTAAACAAATTTCGGAACTTATCTTTGAATCTTTGCACGAATGTGACAGTATGCTTTATAGCTGACTTTTTTTACGTCCAGCAAAGTTCATTACAACCAACCTTTTCCCATATTACCGTAAAATCCGGAATATAACGCGCACCTGCTTTTTTATGAAGAAACCTGAAATGTACGTGCGTAATGTTCTTCTATTTCAAGTCATTTATTCGAAGTATTATTTCAAGTTTCAGGAAAAAAATACTTGTACTTCTGGAACTACTACACTTTAAGTTAATATTTGTGAAATGTGTTATTTCTTTTAAATAGTATTTCGATATATACAGGTCTCATTTTTATACCCGGCATATAACGCGCACCCGTAAATTTATATCTTATTTTTTGTGTTAAAACTGCGCGTTTTTCGTCGAATTTTAGGGTAATTACTTCTGCTTTGAGCTGTTTAATTAGCAGCAATCGGGAATTCCCCTTTTTTTCAAGAAGTTATATTAACTTATAATGCGCGCGCACCATCTCTTTCACTGTGTTTTGCTCTCTGCTGACAACTGCTACATCAGGTGCGCTAGCTTTCGCCCGCTGTACAATCAAGATTTCCAGTATCCAGAGGTTAATTTAGCCTTGATTACTTGATCATAATAAAAAAAAAACAATTAGGGACTACCTTTATTTTAAGAAAATAACACTCCGGATTATCCACAACCGTCAAGGCATGCTCTCTCGCACACGGCCTGTTACGTAAAAAAATCTTTTGCAAATTCGCACACAATTTATTTTCGTTCTAATGTTATGCATTTGTGAATTGAAATAAGTGTCAAAACTTTTTCTTTCTTTCTAATACTTGTAAAAATAACAAAAAGACTGATTAATAGGCAGTGAATTAAACATACTAGGTTCAATATCTGCAATAAATTTTATTTGTTTTTTGTAAATAGTAAAGAAAATTTACTTGTAACTTGTAAATATAAATAAATTTTTTGAAGAAATGGGAAATAAAGTGATAAGCATAGTTTTTATCTGAAAGTTATTCACGATGAATGAAAAACCACTTTGGCCATCTATGTAAAGTAAATTTAAGACAAAGCGAAATATCCCTCCCCCTCCTATTTAAGTCTTTCGTCCAGTAAAAAAGGAAAATTTTGTCCATCTTATGTGAAAAAAAATTCCTGTGCTTTTTTAAGCATGTAACTATTCTTTCGTTTTTGGTTAATGAATAATACGGCGTGTGTGTGTGGTGATGGTTTTTTTAATTTGACAAAAGCAGTCAACACACATGGGAAAAACTCACTTTCATTCTTTATTTTTTGCTCATTAGAATGTGGTTGCGGTAGCTGAGTGGTCGTAATCAGGGACGTCTTAAGACTGTTTGAGGCCCTTGGCCCGTATTCTAAAGTAGGCCCTACCTGAGTTCTTTAAAAGTAGACAGTATATAGTATGTGTCAAATACTCGCACAAGCGGTAGTTTGAAACAAATGTTTACGACCCACAATCTGAAAAACCTAGGCACAAACCAGTGGCGCACACAGGAATTTTTCAAGGGGAGGGGGGTCCGGTCGAAAGTTCACCATTCTTGTATCATGCTCCTTTTGATTTTGTCGATTTTCGGGAACAAAACACAGTAAAAAACTAATTATTGAATAAATAATTAGCATTAATTTTATATATATATATATATATAATAAAATTAATCATTAATAACAAATACTTAATTAAATTTTACGTACTATGTACTTAGAATTATAATAAATCGGAAAAAAATCAAGGGCTTTTGGGGGGTCCGACCCCCCAGACCCCCCTTGTGTGCGCCACTGGCACAAACTGATCTGACCGATGGCCGCATTTCGACTTAATGAGTTGAATGATTGCTTATAGTATTAGGCCTAGACACATGGACTACGGTCATCACATAATAATACATTCCTGCCACTTTTTCCAGTTGACGAGCATTTTGAAATTCCCTGTTTTTCGGAGAATATGTACGGGAATAATATTTGACCATTAAAATTATCAAGATCATGATATAATTTAGACAGAGTAAAGAACGAACCAAGGCCCCCACCCACCCGGGCCCAGTTGGCCCATACTTTAAGACGTCCCTGGTCGTAGTCGTGAACTCGTTGGCCGAGTTCTAGTCCTAATGACGCTAAAGACCCGCCGTTTTAGAGGGGTTGATATACATCAAAATTTTTGTGTGTGACTGAGCGTAAAGTTACGTTGGTGTGATGTGGAAGCTCGGAGAGTGGGTTGCGAGTTCAGGTGTCGTCCTCGTCATTTGATTGGTGCACAGGTACAAGGTCAGTCTCCAACAACTTTAATGTTCCTTCAGAGTGCGAAGAAAATCAAAATCGAATAGGTCATTAGAATATTTTTAAATATTCAATGGAAAAAATGGTATGGGTTTTAGCTCCAAACACACCATAACACGTTAAATATACTTGAAATTTTACTCCGCATTGTGTTTGCAATGCACTGGCATAACGGAGAATATTAGTCCCCCCTGCAAAGGCAGGTTTTCGGCCCTAAGCCGGACCTTACAGAAGACTACAAAACCATTAACCTTTAGGCTCCCGAGAGTCATGCCCCCTCCCTGCGATGTGGCAGGGTGTACGTTACATCACTATTGCAGTGAATGTATCTAATCGTATATTATCGTCAATGTTCGTTTTGGCGAACCTTTGAATAAATAGCAATTGCAAACCCATGGCCCTTATAACCAAATTATACCGAAAATTCAACTAATACTAAAAGATTGTTTCATTTTTCTTGAAGAGGGAGTTGATATATTTTTTAAAAGTATATAGAATCAAAATAAATTTATTTTGTTTTAATGTATTTTTAATTGAATTTTTATAGCATATTGTACAAATTCATGTATCCATGGTATTTGTGTTGGACCTGAAGAATGTGAATGTCAGCCTGGTTTTGGAGGACCTACATGTAACATTTGTGAGTGTCTTATTAATTTATTTCTAGTTAAAGTTTTTTTTTTTTAATATCTTATTATAACTTATAAATATTTTATCTGTTTATATATAAGTGTAAACATATATTCAAAAGATTAATTTATATTGTATTTTAAAATCTATTTTTAATTGATTATATTTTTTAATTTAAGTTGCTTTGTCTTGCATAATAATTGTATGTGCTTTTTTTTCTTCCCTTGCTACAGTGTATCATGGTAAGTATATGTATCTTATTGCATTATTTTTCTAAATTATTTACGAAAGATTGCTTACTGATTACATTATTTATTTTTTCTAGAAGTAATAAAAACATAATTTCGTCATGTATTTTAGTGCATACATTATTTATTTTTAAGATTTAACCTTATTTTTTCCAGTGTTGTATTAATTCTTTAGACTTAAAAATGTATTCAAATCTGAATATTTTGTGCACACTAGAAATATACAAACAAATGTTTTGTTTTTGTTGTTGAATAAAATTTTATTTCTTTAAGTACTTTAATGTTTGATATTTATTTTATTAATTTTGTTAAAAATATTTTCAGCTTGTCCTTCAGGCAAATATGGATCACAATGTGAGAGAGATTGTATTTGTCAGAACAAAGCTCTTTGTGATCCTGTGACTGGTGCTTGTGCATGTAAACCAGGTAAGATTTTTTCCCCTCTGAATATTGTTTATTTGTGCATTTAATGTTACTTCTTTAGATATTCAAATTAGTCTATATACTATCTTTAACAGAAAGGTATACTTACATCAATTAATTGGTACTTGTGGATTAATACCACACTTTTGATGAATTTTAACAGATTTTTGTTTTAGCACTGAAAATATTGATGTAACTCATAAAAGCTTTGGCTCTAAGTCATTGGCATGGGTGTTAATACATAAATACCAATCAACTTCATATTTTTATACATTATAGGTTGGCAAGGCTCGGACTGTAGTGAACCATGTGATGATGGGTATTATGGCTATCACTGTGAGCAAGAATGTAGATGCGAAAACGGTGCTTCTTGCAATCCTATCTCAGGTGCTTGTGAATGTGCTCCTGGTTACAGAGGTCCATTGTAAGTGTTGTTTATTTGTGAAAGAACTTGCCACTGTTTTGTCTGATGATCGGATAAAAAAAATTTACAGTTCAAAATTTTTTTTTAAATGAAATATTTTTTATACTGCTTATATTGCTTAGTTGAAAAATTATTTGCACATATTGTATCATTGACCAATTTTCCAAAATGCTGTTATTATTGTTATTGTGTTTGTGAACATGTGTGGGAAAGGTTTTTCCACTATAGGCTGCATATTGCAGCATTTGGCAATGTCTTTTGATTCGACAAAATTGGGCAATGGTATAATACATAAATATTGAACAATTTCACATTTTTGACTGGAGTGTAAAACAGGTTGCCCGTTGGATTTGGCAATGTTTTTTAGATTTAAGGGGGCAGTAAGGTTTTCATTGTGCAAACTATATACTTGGGTAACCCGGATTCTATAAAATACAGACTTATTCTAATAATATCAGATGTGTTCTCTCTAGATTCATTGCTATTTATTATTTAAATTTGCCAGATGTTTTTATAAAAACAGGATTTTTCTGACAGTTTTCTTTTAGATTAAACATTAAACCTGAAAAACTTCAAGATTTTAACTTCAAAATTTATTACAGATTTGTATCCCCTCTCCCGAGTTTTACTTTTTAGAAAAATAACTGAAGGCATATTGAGGGCTTATAATTTACGTTGCTTTTTCGCAATTATGTGTGAAAATAAAAAGAAAAATACTTGTTTTAAAACAATGCATTGTTAAGGTTTGATGTTAATTTAAATCAATTGTTCATTTTGTGAACATGACAAACATTTAATTGAGAATAATTTCACTAATAAATTAAAATACCCCAAGAGAAGAAGGAATACACATATGAGGAGGTCTCTGAGAAAGAATAGTTGAAAAAATGTAAATTAGGTATATGATCACTGGCATAGCTAGCTCTGAGGGGGCCCTGTATCAAAATTCCTTTGGGGCTCTTTTTTAGATATGGGAGGTGGTATAGGTATCGGATCGTGGCTTGCCATGTCACGAGTTCAAGCCCAGTACCACTAAAGACCCACCGTGTAGGGCAGCGATGCACGTTAAATCTGTCGAGAGCTGAAACGTCCTCCCGTTGGTGTGGTGGGGTAGTTAGGAGAGGGGGTGTCAGCTCAGGTGTCGTCCACGTCACTTGACCATGGTTCAAAATTACGTGGTCCGTCACCAAAAGCCCTCGTGTAGCTGAACAGTGCAACGTTAATATTCAATCTATCAATCAATTAGATATGGGAGCTCTGTTAGTGGGACTGTTTTATACATGTTGGGGGCCGTGTATCATTGATACGGCGGTAGCTATGCCCCTGTCTATGATAAAGATTTCAATTAGAACAAATACGTGTATTAAATACAAATTGAAATGCCAACTGTAATTTCATTTCTTTTGAGATTACTGTTCTGAAGGAAAGTATCATGAAGTGCAATTTTCTTGAGTACAATTAAAACTTGTCTGCTTCATTTGAAATTCATTTCCATTTCAATTTCGAGTTCATATATGAAAAGATGCACAAAACCTGCAATTTAATGAGCAGTATTGCATCTTTCTTGGGTATCTTAAAAGGATTGGTTTTTCATCAGAAAAATTAGAATTCTAATAAAAGGCATTTTGTTTTTTATGAAGGGTATAATTCTTATTTCTCAATATTAAAATGCTTCATTAGTTCGCTTAATTCTATCAATTAACTTTTAAAACAATGAAATTTGTATTTTACATGGTTGTAAAATAAGAAATTCCAACCAAACTCCAAATGACTGTTGATTCTTATCGATGATGTAGTACCAAAACTTTAGCAACTTCACTTTGGTGCACTGTAGTCTACTCTTTAACCCTGTTTTTCAATTTATTTCATCACAATTTGAATCCCTTATTTTATACATTTTTTTTCTCATATCAACAACATTTAAAGTAAATATAAAATGGATTCCATTACATACTGTTAAAGATTTCAAATGTTATTGCAGCAAAGGAAGAAATTGAGAATGACTAATTTTGTAAAGCAAATCCATTGACTCACTCAAATTCTTTGTCTTATTATAAATCCAGAACAATTTAAGAATTAGAAGAATTTTTATTATTTTCATTTGTAATATTTGTTGGCTTTATAAGCCTATACCATTTTATTTCTCTTTGAATTTATATTGAATAACTGTTTTTTAACCTAATGATATCATTTGAAAAACTTTCAATATCATTCAGATGTACTGAGCCCTGTCCTGAAGGTACCCATGGAGAATCATGTGCTAACAGATGTGATTGTCAAAATGCAGGTACATGTAATCATGTCACCGGGGAATGTTTTTGTCCTCCAGGCTGGACTGTAAGTATAAGTTAACTACAAAAAGTATTTTCTAAATTAAAAGAATTCATGCAGGTTCTATATAAGTTTTGTATTTAATCTTAAAAACATCTTGTTAATTTAATATAGTTTTAAGTAGAAAAATTTTATTAGTATACAGTTTTTTAGTTGGGATGGTTTACTTGTACTTTCAATATACTTTATTTTCTTGTTTCATTAACAGTTTTCATTTACTTTTACGAGTTCCTCCCTTGTAGATCCTACTATAAGAAAGTGATATCAATTTGAAATATAAAGTATATAAAACTAAAATTAATTTTCTTAAAATAATTGAAGTACAATTAATCCCTTGCCCATAACACAGTAGATGCATTTTGTGTCATATGAATCTGTTGTATGAATCACATATATGCAAGTACTTGATTGCAAACACAGCTTAATTGGATAGAGTTTGTATGTACCAAAGATAACAGATACGTTTTTTCTCCAGATGAAATCAGGTTTAATGTCACAGATTTATTTTCTTAAAATGTTTTCAAATTTAACTTGAATAAAATAAATTTTGATATGAAAGTTTTTTCAGGCGCATTTTAGCTTCTTTATACACATGCATCACAACTAGAAGTAAGCTGAGACGATCTCTTATAAAAGTGGAGTTTCTCCCAAATTTGTAAAACCACATTGACATTTATTGTTGCCAGCCAAAAGTTATATCAATTGTTGGAGCTAGAATGTTATATAGAATTGTAACATTCTTTTATGTTTAAGGGTTTTATTATGTTGTTGTTAGCATGTAATACCAACACAATCTCAATTTCTCTGCCTTGTTATATGAATCAGTCTTGTATGAATTCGTGTTATAAGGAAAGGGGTTTTAATGTATTAACAATTCATAAGTAACCTCTTATAAACCAAAGTTTGAGGTAAACCTGATATTAAAAAAACCAATAGGAGCTTTAAGTTCAGAAAAGCACTCAAAAAATTTTAATTTATTCAAAATAATTTTTTAGGTTTTTTGTTTATTTATCAAGAAGTAAATAAAAGTATTTAATAACATGAAAATGTTTCATGCTTTAATTTATTCTATTTTAGGGAGCGGTTTGTGCTAATCCTTGCTCTCCTGGCTATTATGGAAAAGATTGTAAAGAAAGATGTGTGTGTTATAATGGAGCATCTTGTGATCACTTAACTGGGAAGTGTACTTGTGCCGCAGGATATCGTGGTGAACGCTGCCAAGATGAATGTCCACTTGGTACTTGGGGATTAAACTGTTCCAGTGTAAGCTATTACAAAACTTTTTTAGCAATATATTTGAGGGAAGTTGGGATGCAGTTTTTCTGATCTACTTGAATATATTATAAAAAAAACTTCTGATTTTTATAATATGTATTCTTATCTGATCTCAAAAGTGGAATAAGCTGTAAAACATGAAGTTTTGAGTAAGGCAAAAGGCCGAAGTGTTGCCATCATTGGGTTGCCTTTCATGGCCATGAATTATAACTTTTGTCACTAGTTACTTATCTGTATCATTAATACAAAATCATCCTTTATTCAGGCAAATCAGAATTGAACTATTTTTATTTTAATGAATATATTGTCTTATCTTTATGGTGCAACCTAGAAATTTATAGAAACATTTTTCTTTTTTTTAATCATTTGTATATTACTATTTTATGTATATACATATTGTCAGTTTCTTCACTGAATATGTCCTTTATAGATATACAATGATTTTTTCGTTAATTATTGTGTATGTATTATATCACTTCATGCAGTGTTTTCTAAAAGTAATCTTTATGAATTTTAATTAACTTTGAGGAATAATGTGTAATACAAAGGTTGCACCTGTGTATAAATATTGATTAAGATAATATGAATTTGAATATTGATGGTGTGAATATTGATAATGTGAATATGGATAATGTGAATTTGAATATTAATAATGTAACTGCTTTGAAATCGTTTAAGTTACACATGCATTAAATTCCAATCCAATTTTTTAGAATTGCAGCTGTGATAATGGTGCCAATTGTGATCCAGTTGATGGAACTTGTGTCTGCCTTGCTGGCTTTACAGGAAAAAATTGTGAAACCAGAAGTATGTTACTTTTGTTTGTATTTTTTCAGTAAAATACTTTTACGTAGATATTTTTTGCTTAAGAGATGCATGTCAGTGAAAAAATTAATTTTCATTGTTTAGTTTTTACATTACATAGATTTTTAAAGTACTCTTTAAACTATGTGTGAAGGTGTTTTTTAAAGAATTTGAATTTTTGTATATTTATGTAAACCTTGAAATTGTGCTTTAATTCATAGGGTTTTTTTTAAAAGTTAGTGCATATTTATAATGTAAGAAAAGGATTTCAAACCAATTGCAGTTAGTAATGGTGTTATAAACAAATTATGGGAATAATTGGGTAAATTTTTGCAAAAGCATTTTAAAATATATAAAAATATCAGTATTACATTGAGTTACTTTAATTCTAACTTTTACTTAAACCATGTACTAAAAATACAGCAAGATAGTTCAGTATAGAATAAAATAGCTACAGAATAAATTCTTAAGCTTAAGGCTAAAATTGTAGGAGGTTAAGTACCAATTCTTTCCCCTTTATTTACTTTATTTCTAGGTTAAAATAAAATTAAGAAGAGAAACAAATAGAGGTAATTTTTTTTAAAATCCTACAATTAGTTTTTAAAACTCTTGAAATGTCATAATGTAAGAAGAAAAATGCAATAAATTTAAAAGTAAAAAACTAACTTTTGTAAATATTCTATATCACCATAAACCAAAGAGAATCAAAAAGTAATGTATTTAATTTCACTGTAATGAGCAAAAAAAAAAAAAAAAAGGGAAATTGCAGGATTACAGATGATTTTTCCTAAATGTATTCATTAATGAAATCACTAATGAACATGTATAGAAAGTATGAAAACAGTATATAAAATTGAAATAACTTTTTTTAATAAATAGAGAATACTAGTCAAAATAAAACTAACATTAAACTCGTTACAAATGTAAGGTTTAAGAAATTTGTGTATCTTTTTCTAAACAGTATTTTTAAAATTTTATAGTAATAATTTTATTTCTATCTTTATTAGCTAAATAAAAATTATCTTGCTATTAGTGTTAAGTATTATATTCCTTTGCATTACTGTTTCAGAATGGAGCATAAGTTATGTTTGTATAATTTGTTTATATATATTATGCACTAATTTCTCTGAAGTTTTTAAAGTATCATGTCATTAACATTTTAATTCTAATAAATACTGTTAAAGAATCTACTAATGCTTTAGGTTTAACCACATTGTATTAAAAATTTTCTTAGTTGAAATGTCATGCATTTTTTCATCTTGCGAAATGATACATATCTAAAAGATATGTGTGAAACAAGGCTAATATTTTAGCAAGTCTTATGCCATTTTAAAAAGAACACTTCTTAAAAATAAAATTTTGTTGTAAATACTAAATGATTTATAATGAATTGAGAATTTGAAGATTATCTGGGATTTATAACAGAAATTGTGATATTAATTATCATTATTACATGTTAATTTTTTTTTTTTGTTTTAGTTTGTCCAAATGAATATTTTGGACCAAAATGTGATCAAATTTGTCAGTGCAAGCAAGATAATACAGAACTGTAAGTATAACCATTCTCTCTGTGTATATTATGTTTCAAATTTGCAAAGAAAATTCCAGTTTAATAATATTTCTTAGTATTGGTTTCTCCAAAGTGTTTAAAATTTATAATTGAAAATTTTTTTAATTATATTTTCTGTCAAAGAAAGTAATTTTATTCTAAAATTTTTTAATTATTAAATGTAAATATTAAATATCTCTATATTTATTTCCACGTATGAATTTTGTGTATTGTTGATATTCTCATTAATTTTAAATACACCTTTTTTATTTTGTGGTTCTGTAATAATTTTTTTATACAAGGGGAAAAATACTTTTTATTAGATAAATAAATTAACTCTGCATTTATCATTCATTTATTAATTTAGTATTTTATTTCTGAACTACATTATCATGTACATATTGCATTATTTGTTATACTAGAGGAAATATCATTATAAAATACTTATTTGCCATATAAATAAGTAAGAGTTTTAGAGGGGGAAAAAAGGCAAGGCAAGTTGAAGACACAGAAAAAGTTACTTTAAATAGAGTAGTGCTACATTGTAAAAGGAGTTATAAAATTTTATGTTTAAAAAAATTATATATATACCTTAGAGAAGTTACTTTTAAATGAAATTATGAAGTTAAAAGTATTCAATTTTAAATTGAGTAATTTTTAAAATTATTTTTCATTTTTAAAACATTGACTTGAAAATAGGGATTCATCCTGTTAATAGTGCATTTTGATGTGATGATTATGTTATTTAATAGTTTTCATATTTCTCTCAAGTACCTTATGAGTTAACTTTGTTGTTTCGATAATGAACAATGCTAATAAAATTGAGATCTCTGAAAAAATAAATGTCCATTAATTTTTTTTTATAAATTCATGATATTAAAAATTTATAAGATACTAGTCATTAATATTGAATTGTAAAATTTCTTTTTTGGGGGGTACATTAGAAGTATCATTAACCATAGATTGACTTCATGTTTTGAATACTGTAAAAAGTAAGATTAGAAGTGTTTAGTCCCTTCAGGAAGACTGTCGCATATCCGTGCCAGCAAGAAGCATGCTTATCTTCCTGCAGTTATGTATGCATGACATGGCTTTTCTCTGTTCACCTTTGAGTATCATTCACATGTGCTTCTGGATCAGAATGTTTGAACTCTCAATTTGTCCGTAGAATTTGAGATACAGGTTAGATTTTCCCTGCTCAAAATGAGAGAAATATTACTCCCAAGCACATGGATTTTGATTTATAAACATTGGGGAAAAAGGAATGTTTTCAATTTGCTTGCTTTATGATGGCTATTTTAAAAGAACATGTGGTATTTTTGTTCTTTTTTTTTAGTTCTATTTCTTGAGCATTTGGTTTAGGTTTGTAGTCTAGTTTTTAATGGGTAATTAGACTCAGTAGATAATTTTTTTTTACTGATACATTATCAAAGTGTTGAATGCATAACTGAACTTAGAATTGCAGAAATGATGCAAAATTGATTCTGAAACAGATTCTGAGAGTAGTGAGTGACAAATAATATTTTGATAGTTCTGCTCATTACAAATTTAATGATAATGACATTTCGAACATCTATATGCCAAGTACATAAAAAAAATGCCTTATTATAGTCATGCACAATAGAGAATTTAGTTTTTGTTTGTTCATATTCCTACAAAATTCCTCCAAAATAGCAAATAATTTATGAGTACAAGGATCGTAATGTATAAGACTGTGTGTAGATCCCTGTTTTCAAAATTTTTGTACTAAAAGAGATTTATGTAACATATTCAGTTTTCAAATGAATTATGTTAAAAGTAGCTGGCTGGGTGGTGTAGTTGATTTTTTGCTGGCCTTGTACGCCTAAGGCTGCTGGTTCGACCCTGGCCAAAGTCTGTGGATTTTCATGATGCAGAAAATTGATAGCATCCATGTTGTATGATTATGTGGCGTGTTAAAGATCTTTAGAGTGCCTGTTTGGTTTGAGTGCTCTCAGCAGAATTTTTTAAAAAAAATCGTGGCATTATTTTGCCTTATCAGAGCTTGGGTTCATCTCTCAGGATAGGAAACTGGATGTCAAAATTACATTGCAGCAATTAGTATTCCACGTATATGATGCCATACTAAAAAGTGATACCAGTTTCCAGGGAATGTACTAGGTCTGCAATGGTAAATATCAAATTGCAGTCCCATTTGAAATTTTAAAAAAGTTGAGTCATTAAATAGCAAGCAAAAATATTTAAACAATGTTTTTAAACAAGAAATAATGAGTGTAAGTAAAGTATGTGTAAACACAAGTTTAAAAACATATGCAGTTTATATACTTTGCAGAGTATTATTAAAGAATGTTTTCATATTTTGGTATTTTGTCGGATTTGGGGCATAACTTCTAAAAACCCTCCAGCCTGTGAGTGACACTTGCAAAAAAAACCCTCTGGCCCTAGCGGAACGCATGTGTTTGCCTTGCCTTGCCGAAAGGGCTAAATTTTTTGTAAAAATTCTCGTTTAATCCTTACATTTTACATTGTAACAATGCAGCAATTATTTTTCTTAAAATTTTCTTGAAGTAATGAGTTTGGTGTTTGTTTTAAAATAAGACTTTATTTTGCAGAATATGAGATGTATTTTTTTTCTTGAATTTCCCTTTAATTTCATTACAATTTTATGCTGAATTTAACTTTTTATTTTGTTTTATTTTATGCGTACATTTTATTTCTTTATTTTAATTAGATTATTTGATTTATTCTTTCTTTCCTTTTCAGCTGTCATCCTTGGTCAGGCCGTTGTAAATGCCAACCTGGTTGGACAGGGGATTACTGCAGCCGCCCTTGTCAACCACTTACATATGGACAAAATTGTGAACAGAATTGTGAATGTTTCAATGGAGCTCTCTGTGACCCTGTCAATGGAACTTGCATTTGCGAATCTGGTTACATTGGAAAAAAGTAAACATACACTTTAAAGCTTGTAATTTTAGGCAATATGCGATTCAAAATTTATATTGTATTTTAATGGATTTATTTTAGTTATCTTTTATCTCCCCCTCCCTTTTTTTTTTTTAAAAAAAGGAGATATTTGTATTTTGTCTTTAATAATTTTTTTAAAAATTTTTTTGTCAAACTTAGTGCAGTCAGATCTCTTTTTAACAAAGTTGATAGATCCAAAAAAAATTTTATGTGGTAAATTCGTTAAATACAGATTTATTTTCAAAAAACATCATATGCTTAGTTCCTGAAAAAAGTTCATAAATTAGAGAAATCTGCAAAATAGAGGCTTGTAAAATTAAAGTTTGACTTTGTTCAAAGAAATCATTAAATGGTTGAGGCTGAGAGTGTTCTTTTTCCTACTTATTATTTATATTGCAAAATTCGTATACTAACTGGAGTGAATGTTCTTCGCATAGGTAAATTTTTTAAATAAAAATCTAATTTGCAAGTATGAATTTTTTAAATGAGTGTTACCAAAACTGAATTTTAATTTTTGAAAAAGAGTCATAAGTCATAATAAAAAATATATAATAGGGAAAAGATAAGACTGACTAATATTGAAAGATGCATGAATGAAAGGGCCTGTCTTTGTGTATGAAGTAATATGTGTAAAACCTACATGCAGTATTCTTCATTAGCAAGGAGAAAAAGATGAATACTGTTGCTTACCAATTGTGAAATTTAAAATTTGTGTAAAATCCTCTAATTAGCATCCTCACTCTTTTGCTTTTTTTTAAGTTGCCAGAATAATTATTTTGTGTATGCTGCATGTAAATAAATACTATCTCATTTCAATCATTAGATTTCTGGATGGCACTGTCAAATAATTAAAGAAATAGAATATTGTCATTCTTCAGTGCTATTTCCAAAAATTGACTATTAAATTTATATTCTCGAAAGTAATTCTTTTGAAAAAAGACTAATAAAACTTAGATCTCTGATGTAGTGTAAAAATTGCAATTCTGTGATATTTCATTGGAGAGTTAGGTTGCTGTGTGTATCACTTCAACAATGAATTTTTTAATAAGTCAAAAGAAAGTTTCTAAAAGATTCCTTTTGATATTGATAAGGTAACCTCATAATATAGTTTCTGCGTACCAAATTCTATGTGTCTAGTCTTTATTTTCTTTTACTTAAGCTCATATACAAATTCTTACTTTTTTTATATCAAAGAAAGTTTTTCTTTTAGATTTCTCTTTGTAAGTCTTAATTCTTCCTATGTTCATTTTCTGTATCTTTTTTTAAATTTTATTAAGGAAATTTTGTACAATATTAATTCTTTCTGTCATTTTTTCCTAGAAACCCAATTTGTAATTAATGTCCTTGAATTTTCAAAATTTTGACTTTTGAAGTAATTTAAACTCAATTATTTTAGTTGTGAAGAAAAATGCCCTACTGGTAAATATGGTAGAAATTGTGCCAATAATTGCACTTGCGAAAATGGTGCAAGTTGTTCTCATACATCAGGCTATTGCCTCTGTACTCCAGGTAAGAAAAATTGTCATAAATATATTTAATATTCATGTCTAAATTCAACAAGTTTTTATGCCTGCTGCTAACTGTTTTATAAATGTATTTCTTTCTGCTTTTTATTTAATGTTTCATTTCATTACAAATAAAAGTAACTTGCTTTAATATTAAATATGAAATGAGGAAATATATAAATTTTTAGTAGTTATAATATAGTCGCAATTTTTTTACTGTATTTATCGCCTAAATTTTTTTTTTTTTAAAGTTCTTTAAATTCTGAGTTTGGTCATCCTTTTTAATAGGCTGGATTGGTATCAGCTGTAATCTTCCTTGTCATCTTGGCATGTATGGCTTACAATGTCAAAACAAATGTCTATGTCAAAATGGAGCTGCTTGCGATCCTGTTACTGGATCTTGTACTTGCACAGCTGGATACACAGGAGACCATTGTGAACAGAAGTGCAAAGTATTTATCTTTCATTTGAATTCTTATTTTAGTTTAGTTCTCCTTTCTAAATGATTGACTGATAAAGTAAAGTTGTTAATTTCATTGCTATTCTGTTGTCATGTTATGTCATGAATATAAATCCAGATTCCACCAAATAAAATCATAAGGGGGCTGCTCTCATTAATTCAGTTTTGGTTTTAAAGTTCTCATGTTTTGTGATTAAAGCTTGGTGAATGAGGTACTAGCCAGAGAGTGTTGTCTTAGTCATCTAATAGTAGTTTCAATTATATCATGTTTCCAATCACTCATTGCATTGATGTTAAATGAGATTAATTTTATAAAAAATTTAATATTTGCCATGTTTTTATTCTGCATATTTTCTGTGAACCCTGTTATTTCTATATTTTGCTGAAATATCATTTTATAATTAATTACTTTTATTTTGTAGCCATTTTAATCGTAAAATATTTTTAAAGTAGTGTATAAACTTATACTGTGTTTCTTAATTTTATTAAATTTTTTTAATAATTTTTCTTTCAAAGATAAGTGCTACAGTATTTTAATTGTAAATTCAAACATGATATTAATATTTTTATTACAATTACTCCTACAGAATTTCTTAAAAATGTATATATATTGCATTAATATATATACTTAACGTGGATTATATGACATTGAAAACATTTAAATTTCAAATTTTATTATTTTTTTAAAAAAAATTGTGACAAGCAGTATATTTAATTATATTTAACAGTACCTTTTGCCCTTTTTTATGTAAAAAAAAAATCAGAACATATCTACAATTTTTTGTTTTTTACTTTTGTAGCATAGTACATATGGACTGGATTGTTCTAAGAAATGTGACTGTGATTGGAATCATGCTGATAGCTGTGATCATGTTACTGGGCAATGTCATTGTCACAAGGGATGGAATGGTAAGATTTATACTTTATCAAGTGACAAAAAACTTAAAAAATGTATATCATTAAGGAATCTGGGTACTCTTGCTTCTTATCACAACATTTGCCAATGTTCAAGATAACTCCCCAAGTTGATAACCCAATTTTGCATGTGTCATATGCACTGAATTGGCAATCATGTGCTTTGTTTCATTTTATGTCGCCAATAGGTTGCGATAATATGTGCGTACCGGAATGTGTAAAAATTTGTTTTAAAGAATTAACATAATTGTGTTGTATATTTACATTTAATTTATGTATTCTAAATATATATAGTTGTCATATTCTAAATATAAACTCAATTAAATAAGCACACAAAAGTGTGGTATATATGTACATATTTCATAAATGTATTTGAGTTATATTTTCATTTCTGCTGAGCTGGTATTTTCTTTAAAATCATCTCCCGTTAAGTTTATTAAAATAGTTTTTAAAATAATTCTGTAATATTTTTTATTAGTTCTAATCAGAAGATTGTGGTGATGCATTACTTTTTAATACAAATATTAATTGTTTTATAGGTATTAGGTGTGACAGCCAATGTGATCGAGGCCAGTGGGGTCCAGAATGTGGCAACATTTGTGATTGCAAGAATAATTCTTCCTGTGATATTATCAATGGTCTGTGCTTATGTGAAAGAGGCTGGACTGGCAAGAACTGTGATCAAAGTGAGCATCTTAAATTTCCATTATACTGCTAATCTGAGCTGTATTGAAACTTTCATTGCTTTAAAAATTGAAAAGATTAGAACCTGTTTTATGAAAATGATTCTTGGCTTTATCTGAACTTTTTTACTATTTTGTTGTTTTCTTTCAAATATACTGTATTTTCCTGTATATAATCCGCAAGGTCTTTTTTTTTCGAGTAAAAAAAAACATATAATCCGTGGCAGTTTTTATGGCGAATAATCCAAAATATAAACTGTTAATAATGAGTGTCACATAAGATAAAAAATACATAATAGAAGCAAGAAAACATAAGTTATTATGAAACGTTTTTAAATGTGTATATTTTTTACGTAATCTCAATAAAACAAAAAAATTCTTTGCTACTGCCATCTATGTTTTGAGTTGTTAAACAAAAACATTGCACGCGGAAAATAATTTTTTTTTTAATTTAGCAAGTTAACAGCAAAAAAATTCAGATCAAGACTTCTTTCCCATTGACTCTTTCTTTTAAAATCCATTTATTTATTTCTTCCTCGAATTCTGGACAGTGAAGTTTTCCACGACAATCGGCTCTTTAATGTCGATCACAATTTTTCGAAAATGGTCTGGTGTTTTCTTCACAAATGAATATTTGATTCGTCAACATTGGAAAACCTTGCAGCTTTCCAATTTCGGTAGCCCTTCTCTATAGCTTTTAATTTGAAGTTTGCAGTGTAACTTACACGCTTTCGCATCAACATGATGAAAACTTTCAATCAACGTAATAGCTCTAGTCAAGAGAAAATTGGAAATGGCGCCAGCGACTAGTAAATGTTTTTTCCTTCCGAGGAATCAAATTCGTTTTTGAATGTAATTGGACAAAAACTAGTTATGGCTGAAATACGTCATCCGAGTCATGGAAGTGCCATCTATTATTTATTTTATAAAACACACCATTTCTTTCCAAACTTTATTGTTAGCTTTTTTTGATGGAGAATGTTTTTTTCAGATAATCTGCCGTGGCATATGATATGTACAACGAAATTTGAAACTTTTTTTTAACACATAATCCGCGGATTATATACAGGAAAATACAGTAAATGATATATTTTTGTTTGTAATAATGTTACGTTCAAAAGTAGAATTTTGGTCAAATTAGCAAAACCATTTTTAGAGTCTTTCTATTTTTCCATTCATTATGTCTTGTTATTGTTAATTATATTTAAGCATTACCTATATTAACTTGTTTTTCAATTTCTGTTGGCTAATATTCTAGAATTTAGATTTAAGTATTTTTGTATCTTGTTTATCCTGTTTTTTCACCTTATAATGAATATTTGTTTAATTTTTAAATATTATATTTATATCGATCCTGGAAGCTGAAGCATATATACATTTTAATATATAATAAAAAAAGATTGAATTGAAATTTTGACTGGTTATAAATTTATTTTCATGTAATATTTGTTTGTTACAGTTTATAATTTAATGCTAATTTAGATGTTGATGTTTTGGTTACAGTATGCCCTGCTGGATATTTTGGTTACAACTGTTCAGAAACTTGCCCTGTTTGTGTTAATAGCAATGGTACATGTCACCATGTTACTGGTCGTTGTCACTGTCATCCTGGATTTACAGGTCTAAGCTGTAGTGAAAGTAAATACCAATATTTTCCTTTTTCTCATTTTTTGGCTTTTATTATGCTGGTAAACAAAATTGTTTTCATTCAATGTAATAATCCTTTTTATGGTAAAATTATAGCATGCCCTTCTGGTCAATATGGAGCCCAGTGTGAATCTCAGTGCAAATGTAAAAATTATGGACAGTGTAATCCTGCCACTGGAGATTGTCAGTGTCCTCCTGGATGGAAGGGAGATGACTGTAGTATTCGTAAGTGAATTTATTTTTTAGCATATTTGCAGCATAATCATAGTATTGAAATCAATTATCACTTATCTTTGGTATTTTAAAAATTGGAAATTTTGTACGGTTTTTGATTTATTTGTATTTTTATAATATTTCAGTTAATTTGATCCTTTAAAAGAAATGTTTAGAGAAATTATATATTTCATTCTTCTCCAGCAATAATAAGTAATTTTTTTAATTTTTAAAAATTAAATATTGATTATATAAAGCTATGAAAATTTACTTTTTTTTAATATTTCCTATTTTTAAAAGTTCTTTGAAGTAATATAATTTCTCAGTTTTTATTACAAAGTGCAAGTTCTATTTTAAAAAAACTTACTATACTAAAAAATTATAAGTTTTACAATCCACCTGTTAGAATGCTGGTATATTTTTAATTGAAAAGGATTATTTTGAAAATTAGCCTGTCGTATATATTTTGCTTTAGAAATTCTTAAACGTATGCTAGATTTTTTTGAATATTTTTTATCTTCATTTTCCTATTATGTTAACAAGAATTTATAAAATTTTCAAACAATAGGTACAAAAGAATAGCATTTGTTGAATTGGAATTTTATAAAGTTTTTTTCCCCTTTCTTGAAGTGTATTTTAAGTTTATAAGATGTACTGCCTGTTCAAATAGTGTCCTCATTACTTGATCATGACTTAAAATTATCAAGTATGTCACCAATAGTTCCTCACTTTTATCAGTCCATACAATTTCTGTAGTAAAGAATGTTATTTAAATAGTATCTGTGTTAAAAATGTACTCTATATTTAAAATTCAATTTAATCAGTCTATTTATCCAATCCTTGTCTATTAAAATTTGAGACTGTTGTAAAAAACTGTTGTTCAAAATTGAGTAACTTCAATAATTTAAAAAAATTTACTTTCTTAATTATGAGTTACAATTGTCAGCATATTCATTCATAATGTATATTTTTATTTTCAAAACATTGATTCATCTCAAAAATTGCTTTGAATCATGTAAAAAGTCTTTACATTTGATGTTATTAAATTTTGTGTTTTAAAATCTCATTTTTTTAGCATGTCCAAATGGAACATTTGGCTTACTCTGTAAAGAGAATTGCAGTTGTTTGAATGGAGGGTACTGTCGTAGGAATGATGGTGTCTGTCGCTGTTCGCCTGGTTGGATGGGTTCTCGTTGTACAGAAGGTAAGTACAATATATTGTAAAATAAATATCTCTCTCATTAATATATGCTTGCAATCTATGGAAAATATGAATAATATTGATTGAAATGAGTGATTTTTTTTTTTTACTTATTTTATTTTCTATTTTAAAAACCCATGTAACCATCATTAGAATTATCATTTATATTGTATTTTATGCTTATGATTTTGAGAATTCAGTGTTCTAAGGATGAATAGGACTGTGATAAGCAAAAGGATTGCCTGAAATTGTTGAAATTTTTGATACATTATTTTTAATTTTAAAAAGATTTTTCTTAATATTTAACTTGTATGTGTTATTGGAATATTCTGAGTATTATAACAATATTTACTGAAGTACTAGAATCTAGATTCTGAGTAGTTTATTTAAAGCATTGGTAATAAATATGATGGTAGTTTCAAGCCTTTTTTAGGAAATGTAATTCTCAGATATAAAAAGTATTGAGAATTTACTGGCTGTGATAACTTTATCCTAATTCAATGAATTTTATCAGTACAGGATAATAATAAAAAGCTTTTCAGAAAATATTTTTTGGAATCTTTTTATCCTCTCTCATTGAAGTTTTTGAAATATTATTTATAAAAAATGTGAGCTCATTATAAATGTAATTATAAGTGATATCTTAAGAAATTTATTAACTCACAAATATTTATACTAAATGAAAATTAGATTCATTTATTTAATTATTTATTATGCTTGCCTCTCCTATTAATTATGTGTGCTTTTTCTAGTATGCCCAGAAGGTTATTATGGTGATCATTGCATGCAACAATGCCAGTGCAAAAATGAGAATTACATTTGTAATTCGATATCTGGATGTATTTGTAAATATGGTTATGGAGGAGAGAATTGTGAAATACGTAAGTATTACTAGAACTTACCATTTGTATTTTTGAACATTTCAGCAGAATTAGTTCAATGTTATAGTTAATTTAATTGTAATTTTTTTAAAAAAAAACTTTTTAAAAAATTTATTCGTTTAGGTTTGATGGGTCAAAGTGTTCAAAAAATGGATGATGACAATTCATCTACAAGTGCCGGAGTGGTTGGAGGAGTTACTTTAGCTGTTGTTTTATTGATAGCTATTATTTTAGTAATACTGTACTACAGAAGACGTTTGAAACGATTAAAAGATGAACTGGCATATGTAACGTAAGTATTTTTTATGTGTAAATTATGAAGATATCTTGAATTTTTTAAATTATTTAGATCTGAATTTTTTTCATGCATTAAATTAAAAGTAAATGCTACCAAGAATTAAATAATTGAGTAAAATATGAAAGGGAATAAAAAGACGAGGGGGGTATTTTAAAATTTAATGCAAGTTTATCTCTTGATAAAAATATGATCAAAATAGTTTTATCTAATTAAATTTTTAGGAATTTTAAATATCGGTTGTTTTTTACTGGTGTTAGTTGTCTTGTTTAACTTTTTTCTATTTCTTTGTAGGTATGCCGCTGATCCAAATCCATCTCCAGGTATTATTTCATTCTTTAAAATATTCATATACTTTAATAATTGGATTTATAAATGTGATGAAAACGAATGAATTTTTAAATATTTTTGCATTAACTTGTTTATTTTAATAATGTAGATGAAAAAAATTCAAGCTGAATGCAAGTGATTTAAAAAAATCATTTGATTTTTAAAGAATTTATTTTCTATTTTTCTTTTTAACTTCCATTTTTAAAAAAAATAAGTTGAATATATTTTATGAAAATATTTAATAAAGTAAAAATATTAAATTTCGGATTTTTGTATTTTTATTATGCTAATTTTTCATGAAACATTTTTAAGAGTGTAATTTGACATATTTTTCCCACCTCTAGATCGCAGGCATTTTGACAACCCAGTTTATGCTTATCAAGGAGTTCCTCCCCCAAGTACATCTTTAAACAATACAGGTACTAAGCACATTTATAATGATTTGGGGATGAAGAGCAATCTTAACAAAGCAAAGTTGGGAGATGAAGATTCAGAGACTTATGCCTGTGCTGAAAAGGGTATGCTATCTTAACTTTTGGTAGTCTGAGTTAGAATACATGTTAGCTACTTGTGTATCTAACTCTGGTAGAGTATTAAAACAGGCATGAAATTTCTGCAACTGAGATTCATAGCACAGTGCTCATGACACAGTGTATAATTTCACCAAAAGTCCTCAAACCTTTATTATTTTTCTTTCATCAAGTATATTTTGGAATACAAATTATAAGTATGTAGGTATTTGAAGTCATTTTAAAATCTGTACAAAATATTTCTTTTGTTCGAAACAGTTTGTACTGTTAAAGAAAGTTGTAATTAATTAATTCATTAACATTTTCTACGGGGAAAAAAAAATTTAAATGCACTCCTTTGGAATACAGGATAAAATATTTTTTATTTGAACGTAAACAATTCACTGAATGTATATAAGTATTATATTACAGGAGCCTGTGGAGGTCTTGGTGAAGATGTTTGTTTGAAATCTAAAGTAGATTTGGAATATAATCCAAACATCTATCATAGCATTGAAGACATTAAGCCCAATCTTTCAAAAAAAGAGCCATTTTATGATGAAGTGAAAGACAGAAATTTTGATGGTAATTTTTTTAATATTTTGTTATTATACTTTAATCAGAAAAGAAAAATTTAAAGATAAATGTAAAAAGATAATTTACATTTTAAAAAAATCTTTGATAGCTTGATTTATTTTATTTTATACAAATGATTCTTCAAAATAGAGAAGACATACAATTGTCCCCTCCTCCCCCATACACATTTGAGATCTGGAGCCTTTCTTAGAAACAGTTTCAAAATTAACTTTTTAAGCAAAAATGTTTTGAATCTGAAATTATATATTTTAATGAACACTGATACTGATTATAGTTAATTTTCGGATTCAGTTAAAATTGATTTTATGCTAGTTTAACATTCATTTTTTAATTCCATAAAATTTTATGCTAAATTTATTCCATTGCAACTAAAATAATTCTATGTTATAGAACACACAGGGAGGAATTAATTTACATTTTACTTGAACATAGCACCTCAAAACTATATTTGTTGATTGTAATATGATGGCAATGTTGAATTTAAATATATTACAATTGCAACACAAGTTTAAGCAGTCATATAAAAAATGATATTAAAAATATTGTTTGCAAGGACACAAAATTTTTTTTTTACAGAATCGCTGTTTAAAAGGCTTTAAAGATGAAATATATACATATATGTACACCGTATTTACTCAAATCTAAGCTGTACCCCCAATTCTCTGCACATTTTTGACAGATAAAAAATAAGAAATTTTGTAAAAGGCTCATCAATATTCAATACTTGAGAAATTTTTGAAGGGATAACTTCTTTAGGCACATTTTGCTGGAGAATAATTTGAATGATGCGTTTAAAAAAGCCAAGCATTGTTACGCTCAGTAAAGTCCTTAAAGACTTGTTTATGTATGAGAAAACATATTCTCAACAATTGGTATTTGTTGCATTATCAAGAGCAACAAGTCTTGAAGGACTTTACATTGTTACGGAAAATTCCAATCCGAAATTCTTCCATTGCCTAAGAGAATCTACATCTCTCAGAGCTCTACAAAATGAATTCAAAAGGTTATCGCAAAACAAACTTAAAACAATCACAGAGATATCATCACAAACTTCATTTCCGCAAAAAAGGAATATCAATATATTCTTTAAATTGTCAAAGTTTACATGCACATCCTTTGGATCTCAATGACAGTGTTATGCAACATGTTACTATATTACTTTTAACAGAAACTTGGATAAATAATGAAGAAAACGTAGATGTTCCAAATTTTCATTGTATTGCTAAATTCCAAAGACACAATCACAGCTGGTGGAGTTGCTATATATAAAAATAAGGGAAATGCGACAACTTATGTCACTTAAGAAATGGATGTAGCTTCAAATACTAAATCATTTGGGTTTAATGAATCATGTATTGGAGAAATTTGTGCAGCAAAAGGTAGGGCAGAAAATGGACAAATAATTCTAATGGTTACCATTTATATTTCACCAAATCTCAAAGTGTAGAGAAAATTATCGAATTCATTCACAAAAATTTAGTTCCCTACACTGAAGCCGGATCAACTCTTCTGAACAAATTACCTATTATTTTAAGTGGGGATTTTAATGTAGATTTTTCAAAAGATAAATAAAAGCCTTTAGTAGATTTTTTAAAATCGAAATTCAATTATGTTAAATGATCCAAGTGAAAGCACGACAAATTACGGAATAACGCTTGAAGGAGTTTTTTTAGATATTTAAATAATTTTGAATCGAAAGTATTTATAACCAATTTTTTAGTTACCATAAACCTATTGTTTCCTTCTTAGAATATAATTAGTTCACAAATATGATTGTATATTTCACAAAAAATGTTATGAGTACAGACATGAATAAATAATTTTATATGACAAATACTCGTATCCCCTTGTTTTTTATTAACCAAACTAATCCCTGAAATAACAGTACAAAATTTGGAGTTATCACTTCTATTTTGTGGTCGTAGCACACACTTTTTTTTTAAAAAAAAATATAACCAAAAATAATAAGTTAATAATTAATTTATTTTATCAGTATTAAAAACTTTCAAATATGTACATGAACCTATAATTACTCTAACCATCAGTTTCATGTTTCAAAAGGTCACAGCTAACTTCGGAATCGGTGCCGATGTTACCATTTTCCCACACGTTGTCTTCCGTGCCATCGAATGCATTTCTTATGCAACAGTTTTTAAAAAGAATGTATTATAGAAGAATGTAAAAGAATTAAGACTGTTGAACATTTACAATGAAAAATATCATTTTGTTTGCGCCATTGACGTATTTTTGTTTCATCTGTGTCAACTTTTCAATGTCCGCTGCTCTGTTACCATTTTTTTCTGCTTATGAAATATTCTCCCTTTTCATACTTGCATTGTAGGGAACTCGTCATGATGCTATCACCAAAATCTTCGATGTTTAGATGAATTACACCAAAAAATATCCCTAAGGAAGAGCCAACAACAATGTTTAGGATAGACTGAATGCTAGAGATAAACTTCAGAATAGGATAAGTCATTGATGCAAGTGGCCAGAAGTTACTACATTTTCCCTCCATTTTGTTGGATGTAGGAAACTCAATTTCCTACATCCAACAAATGTTTTGTCTTAGATTCTAAGCTGCACCTGATTTTCAGTAGCATTAACACTGGAAAAATAGTGTAGCTTTTAGATTTGAGTAAATAGGGTATATACTTTTATTTAACAAAAAATAAATACATAGTAATTATGTGTTTTTAATGGAAATCACACACAAGATTATACAAATCCATAGATTCAATGATGGAACTTTATTAGTACTTATGATTTTCTATTACAATTAATGCTCTTAATTTTTTCAGTAATAATATGTATTTATACTTTTTTCAATGAAAGAAATATTATTTTAGATGTATTATAAAATACATTTATTGAAGTTAAATGAATGAAATATATACTAATCTCTTGCTAAAAATATTTTAGTCAAAGCTTCGTCCAGTGATGTTGGTGTTTATGATCACCTACAACATAACAGGCCCACCAATGACATCAAACCACAATATCATAGAATGGAAGATTCTTTAAAGAAAGGACAAAGTGCAAAAGACCTGTAACTCAACACTGTGTTATGTTTGACACAATTCCTTAGATTTGCAGTGAGCTTATGCATGACACCCAATTTTAATGTCCTGGATATCGCTGAAGTGGAATGGATGACAGAAAACTTAGTTTTATTGTAGGGTATTTAAAAAGTTTTCAGAATGTAGAAAAAGAATATTGAATTTGAAATTGTAGTTTTTAAAAGTTTTATAGTAATTTTTTTCCTTTTGATTTTAATGTTCAATCAAAGTGTTTAGAAAATAGTTTTATTTTTATTAAGTGAATTACTTATGTTGAAATAATCAAAATCAATTTCACTATATCAGAAATACAATACCAGAAAATTTATTTACCCCTATAAGAATAGCATAGAGTTCTCTCTTTATATTGCATTTTCCCTTGAATCAGTTTATGAAAATTATATAGAATTTGGATATATCTAGAAAAAGCTGGAGATATTACAAGTATAACCACATTTAGCTGTATACTGTTATACACATATATATATATCTACAATTAATCAAAATATTCCAAATGGCTGGTTCCAGTATTTTGCAATAAAGTAATTTACTGCATTTGCCTTTTTAAACACATAGGCTGAAAGCAATAATTTTTTAAATTATTATTTGTGATTTTTTTAATTTTTTTATTCATTGATCTTAGATATTTTTAAAATTATTTATCTGCCCCAAAAACTAGGCATGTACTGAGATTGAAAATTTTTACAGGTAGTGTTGAGGCATGAATGGTTTCTTTTATAGTCACAATATGTGCACTTAAAAGCACACTACCGAATTCTGGTTAGGTATTATAGTCAGATTTAAAGCTGTGATCTTGAAGCAGTCTAGTATTTGTTTACTATTTTATTCCACTGTCACATGTTTTTACAATTAAAAAAATCTGTTGTAGTTATCTATTAACATGCATTGAACTGGGAAAAAATACACAAATTGTATTTTCCAGGTATATTAAACTTAAAATATAATATTAGTTACTAAGAAGTAATGAGAAAGTTTTAGAAGCAATGCATTTGACTATCAAAATAAAAATATAAATAATAAAAGGTTGTTATTACATTATAATTGAGCTTTTAGTATGAACATTCAATTTTTAGAAATGTTGTGTGTCTGTGTTCATGTTTATTGTTCAATTTTACCAGTATATGTAAATATATGTATATGAGTTTTATTTTTATAAAGTGTAAAATGTAATTGAAATCAATTTAATAGACAAATGAACTTTGTTTTGTAAACTTATTAGAAATATGAATTCACTGTGTGGTTTCTTTTATGTAATAGTTATGTTCTATTGTATAACATGATAAAAAAATATAGTTTCTTTGTTTAGCTTGTATGGTTTTTTTAATGTGGTGTTAATATTTTCTTAAATTTTATTCACAGGCTTTCTTGTTCATAAAGTATTTTTTAATTTATTGTTTCTATGTATTATCAGTTGAAATGTTTGCTTTAGATATCTTAAGTAATATATAGAATTAAAAATATTGTTTGTGTAGCTGATGAAACTCTGCATTTTTATATACATGCGGTCATTTTTTTTAAAATATTGATTAGGTTAGTAGTAGGGATTAAAATGTGTTTGTAAATGAAATACATAAGTTAAAATGTACTTGAAATAAAAATTTACTTTTTTTTTAAACTAAAAAGTTCAGGAAATAATTCACAACCTTTAAGCTCATTTTACACTTTTTATCTATTACTACTTTTTATCCGATTTTAAGATTATTTCATACATGTATTTTAAAAGTTAAGATTTTTATAGAATAATGCATAATCGACTAGCTTAACACGTTTCCCAATACTGCCATGAAAAAATGTAATATACAACACAGCTGGTTATTAAAATTTTAAATAATATTGTTTGTCTTTGTCTTATTGAAAATATTTTCCATTTCTTAATTTTACAGCATGTATATTTTAAAAGTGTTCTTTTTCCTGTAAAATTAGATGCTGATATTAACAGTAATAAAGATGTCCTCTCAAAGCTTGTTGCTTTTTAAATAAATATATTTTACATTTCATTAAACAAGAAAGTATAGCATATGTAACTAGATATGCTACAATTTCTTGTCTAATGAAATGTTAACTATATTTTAAAACACTTGTAAAATTTGTTTCAATTAAAAGTGAATATATTTTGAAAATGAAACAGATTTATATTTTATCAAACAGTTACATTCGATTTTACTAAAGTAAATTACTTTTTTAATAAATTTCGAATAGCATGATGCATATCCCTTACTATGGATGATACATGATTCTCTGTGTGTTCGACTTTCGTTTCTCCTCCTTTTCTGTTTGGAGTGCACAAAAAGCAAGAGGCAGTCAAATATGTTTTTAAAGTTTAAAAAAATATATTCAGGACGGTTAAGATAAAGGACAATGTTTACCAAATGTTGCCTCAATTGTTTGCCAATGACAACACTATCAAATTTCAACAATGAGTAACGAAAGATTAATTCAATAGGAACACCGTAATTTTCAAGAAAAGGGCAACTGTAATATATCAAACATTATTTGATCATTGCATTATTATATTAAATAAACATTAATATTGTTGCGTTTTCGGGATTCGAAATGATTGAAGCCGAAGAGCGGAATCCAAAACAATTTTATTCTTGGCTAAAACAGTCCTCCACAAATTGTAGAACAGTTCGAGAAATTCACGTACAATCGATGAAAATACTGATAACACAGATGCAATACACTAACAAAAACAATAGTAAACACTCAGCACAAAAATAATAACTCAATAAAAGCAATAACACACGCACTATGCAATCGTCTCTCTCAAGCAGAGAGGTATCACTTGCATGAAAGCTGAGATCTGACTTTTAATTTTCCGTGAATATCAATCTTTTCCCCGTCACGGTCTGTAGCACCACGCGGGGTGGGGTCCAGATAAGTTTCTCTTTTAACTTTTGAGCCAGATCGTTCGAATGATAGACACATTGGCTCCTGTATCGATGATCATGTTGCAGGGAAGCTCGTTAACATGTCCCATTATAAAAATTCCATTCTCACCGGTACTCTTTGTCGAAATTTGACACACTGGAATGTGGGGCTTTCCAAAATCTGTTGAAACTTAAATTCATCCCCTTGACCAGTCATGACTTTCTGCTTCAATTTCTCTAGGTCACTCCTGAACGAGATGGAAACATCTTCTACCTTTTCGAAAATTTTCGCCTCTAGTTTGCTCTCCATATCTTCGAATTTATTTTCAAATTTGTTCTCTATATCCACAAATTTGTTTTCGAATTTATTTTCCACCGACTCGATTCTTCCTTCCATTTCTTCAAATTTCTTGTCCATAGTCGTCAATTTGTCGCCAATGCCCTTCAGATCACTTTTCAACTCTTCCTTGTTGGCGCTGATCTGCTCGTTTACGTTAGTAAGCTTGGTATTCAATTCACCCATATTGGCATTCATGCCGGTCAACTCCGATTTCATTTCGCCCATATTGGCATTCATGCTGGCGGTCAATTTTTCTAGAAGAGTCTGGAACTGGGCCTCCATCCCTCTTGTTGTTGGCATTCAATCCCACTTCTGACACCAATTGTTGCGTTTTCGGGGTTCGAAATGATTGAAGCCGAAGAGCGGGATCCAAAACAATTTTATTCTTGACCAAAACAGTCCTCCACAAATTGTAGAACAGTTCGAGAAAGTCACGTACAATCGATGAAAATACTGATAACATAGATGTAATACACTAACAAAAGCAATAGTAAACACTCAGCACAAAAATAATAACTCAATAAAAGCAATAACACACGCACTATGCAATCGTCTCTTCTCTCTCAAGCGGAGAGGTATCACTTGCTTGAAAGCTGAGATCTGACTGACTGACTAGCCGCCCGGGCCCTTTTATACCTTTCGGTCAGAAACCTCTTGCACTTGCCAGAATAATCTAGAAATAGAAAGGTCTAGAAAAATCCGGAGCGTACGAGAAAAGCTCAATACAGTAATACATTCAATACAATAGGGTTACAATACCGCGATAGGGTTGCCAGACAGGGTTATTAGGAGCAGGGTTGCCATGGCGCCCACATTTGGCGATATATCGCCAAATTTGGCGCCAAAAATTAAGTCGCCAAATCCGTCGCCAACTTGGCGCTAGCTGCAATATTTGGCGAGTTTATCATTTAAACCAATGTTAAAGCATGGGGGCCGTGCAATGCAGTGGAAATGATATTACAGGTAAACAGGGTTGAAATCACATTAGATACGACAAATTAAACTGTAGAAATGAACACAAATGAGTAGAAACAATTAGAATAAGACTAAATTCGTAACAATATATTATCTATGTCTGTGTACATGAAAAACAATGAAAACAATAATTCATTCTGTTTAAAATTTTCACTCCAATAAATGTTTTTTTTTGTTTCCAAATCTGATATAAAGGTACATATTTTTATGTGTGGCCCGCAAGGTCATTTGGGTTGGACACCCCTGCATTAAAGCATGTGATATAGTGCTTTACCTTACCACCTGTTTTTATATATGAAATGTAGTGAACATAACATCAGTAATACCATTGGATATGAAGAAAGGTAGGATATTTATATTATTGTATAACTTTATATTCTTGAGTAACTATTGAATCTATTTTAAGTTTTAAAGATAATTGAGTATATAAATTGATGCATTTATGCCAACATCACTAATTATTTGTAAATTAAGATATTTTATTCTATATGAGAAGTTAGTGTTTAAATTTTCTTTAATCTATCAAATCCTTATCTTAAAAATATTAAAAGTTTTATTGATAACATAACCTAAAACTCCACACATTTTATAGTAATGCCTCGTTATTGTTATGTACCCAACTGTTCATCAAAAAAATGCATATTCTTACATTTTCCCGGCTGTCCATGCTATTTGAATGAGATAACATATTGATTAACATATTTCAGTGAATTGCTAAATATTCTTAATACAGTTAATGTTTTTAAAGAAATCTGCTTTATTAATTCTGTTCATCATGTTATCGCTATTTAACTGAAACTTGTAATACAGGAAAAATTTTGCAAGCTGAAAAATAATTTGCTTGTTAAAAGGGTGCTATCATTGCACTCGGATAAATATGGTACTATTTGACTGAAAAATTTAATTTCAAATTATTCAAGAGAGATATTTAATCATTTAATGTTAAAGTAGACATTAAGGATTTCAACGAAGTATTAGACATTTCAAATAAATTACAGGATATTTCAATAGAAGAGTATAAAATTTTAATGTACATTACGGGTTATGCGTGTATAATATTGTTACGTAGATACGGGTTCTAGGATTTTACGCAAAAAAAACAGTTCTTTAAGATCGATGTGAATTTATTATCGAAAATCCAATCCTTTAAATACAGGATTCAGGAGCAATATTCACAGGGTAAATATCCGAAGGTCTTCACGCCTTCAACAGCAATCAAACACAAATCACCAGTGTTAAAAATACACATAAAGATTACTCACAAGCACAGCCAAGCTTGTGAATCAAGACTGATCGCCGTACCGGTGAGCATCGTTTAATAGGCGCGGCAGAAATTTCCATAAATATAACCGCTCGTGTCATTGAACGTGACTCTAGTGGAGAGATCTACTACTTTCTAGAAGATTCCAGAGGGTTCCGAAGTCGCCAACTTGGTCTCCAAAAATGATGCCAACTTGGCTCTACTGCCAAGATTTCGAGAAGTTCTCATTGAATCGGCATTATAACGTAAGGGGTGGCATTGTTTGTGAATAGTACAATTTTAACAAGAAATAAATAATAACATAGAGTAATATAAATGTACATTAAACATTCAAATACAAATTATTTACACAAAATTCGTAACACTGCCCCCTCCTCAAAGACAGCACGTCCCGGGCCGTACAATCCCCGAGTAAGGGGAATCTTTTTACAGACAGAAACTATTCTTTATAATAATCAAATATAAAGTAACCAGTATTGAACAGCACATACAAAGAAATAAATACAAAAATAAATTACAATACTAAAATAAAACTAAGGAGCTTGAAAAGAGAAATAATTTACATTATTTACAAAATAATTAATGACCATGGTCTGAAACTTAAGGATCTTATTCATCTTGGCCAAGATAAGGTGCTAGCCTATTGTAATGTATTACCTTTGGTTTTGAGTGTGGTGATTTCTGTATCCGCACCACAACGTCATTCAGTCTTTTTAGGACTCTGTAAGGACCTTCCCAGTTTGTCTACAGCTTTGGAGAGAGTCCTTTGCGATGTTTCGGATTCCATAACCCCACTTTGTCGCCTTCGTGGAAGTCATGTCCGGTTGCTCTTGCGTCGTATCGAGTCTTTATCTTCTCGGAAGCCATGCCGATTCTTTCCCTAGCCAGATGGTGCATTTCCTCCATCCGTGCCTGGAGTTTCTTGATATACTCCTTCGGTACCAAGGGTTCATCTGGTGGCCAGCTGAACAGAAGATCTGCAGGCAGACGAAGATCACGTCCGAAGAGCTTCTGGTCTCGTGAACGGCACTCCTGTAGGCAAGCAGGAAAAAGGGCAATTTCTTGTCCCAGTCCTGATTACTGGATACCAGGAGAGAGAGGCTGTTCAGTATGGGTCCGATTGAACCTCTCTACCATGCCGTCAGACTGAGGATGCAAAGCTGTTGTCCTGGTTTTGTCGATGGCGAGTATTTCACACAATCTCTTGCAAACTGCAGAATCGAAGTTTCTCCCTTGATCGGAGTGCACTTGTGGAGGGACCCCGAATCGTGTTGAACTAGAACCTCTGCGACAGTTGAGGCCTCTTGGTCGGGAATAGGATAGGCTTCAGGCCACTTAGTGAAGTAGACCTTGACAACTAGGATGTTGTTGCAATCTGACGATCTCGGAAGTGGACTAGGATGTCAAAAGCTATTCGTTCGAAAGGCGCTCCCACGTTATACAGCTGCAGTCTTCCTCTAGTGCGCTTTCTGGGACCTTTGTGTGCAGCACAGGGATCACATATGTGACAGCACTTTTCCACGTCACTCCGCACATTGTTCCAATAAAAGCGCTCACGAATTTTTTGTAAGGTCTTCATAACACCAAAATGACCTCCAGTTGGACTGCCATGAAGTTCCTTAAGGACTGTTAAAACTCATATCTTTGGGAGTATTAATTGCCACCTGAATGTTTTTCCGTTGTCGGACGGCATTGCTTGTGAATAGTACAATTTTAACAAGAAATAAATATAACATAGAGCATTAAACACTCAAATACAAATTATTTACCAAAATTCGTAACAATATAAAATTCGCAATCTGAATGTATATTTCTTTCAAATAAAGAGATCAATTTCGATTCAGAAAATGCAGGACAAAGCATTTGAGACTTCTTGAGATTTAAAAATGCCCACAATTATTGCTATGAAAGTCATTTCAACGCAATATTTCATTTTTAATTTGTTAATATCGAAAAATTCGGATCAAGATTTCTTAAAGTTAATTGCCAATTATCTTATTTACAAGCACAACAGAAGCATATTTGGAATTACATGAGAATGTCTCGCATTCGTTTCATTCACCTTGTGTAAAGTGTAACACACCTGTATTTTCATATTTTTTAAAAAATATTCATTACATTCTGGCATATATTCTTAAATAATTATTCAAAAAAGCGCAATAGAGAAATTTTAACGGTGAAGGATAATCGAAAAATAAAGAAATTTAAGGCCTATTAGATCAATGTTGCTTTTTATATTGCACTGTTTTTTTTTTTTATTTAAATATTTGATTATCAATTGGTATACTACTCAATGTGCATGTACTTCCTTATACTTCACTTTTTTTTTATTATATAGATTTTATGCACATGTTTAATAGTTCACGTAACTACTACTTAAAGAAAAATTCTATTTATTTACATTATTCGTTTAAATCCTTTTCATGAAGATTTTAGTATTCAAAGTATGTTCAATGTAAAATACTACTTTTTTAATTAAAAAATTTTGTTTCATTTTTAAATATTTTTATTTAGGCATAATATTTATTTGTAACGCATAAAAAAGAATAATGTAAAAATTGGTTTGAATAATATCATTACAAATCTAAATGATTCAAAACTTGACAGTAATCAATACATTGCCTCATTAATAATGTATTCTATGAAAAGTTTTTTTTTTTGTCAGATTTATAGGTAAAATATTTTTTTCTAATGTATATATTTTCTAACGTATAATCTAGAATCTATTTTTGCTGTATAACTACTGTGGTATCTAAAACTGTTTGTGTCATTTCTATATCTAGATATATATTATAAATGCGAAAATTTGTTTGGATGTTTGGTCGTCTTTCACGCAAAAACAACTGAATGGATTTTAATGAAACTTTACAGTAATATAGCTTATACATCAGAATAACACATAGGCTATAATTTATAAAGGTATTGTGTGAAGTGTCCAAAATATAACGATAATTATCAAGTAAGTAGGAAAAAATTCTGCCATCTGCAAGCAATTCTGGCGTGCGCTGCAAAAAAGCCCACGACAGCATATATCTATCTTTTATTTGTGAAGAAACCCTTTATGTTTTGGCTACGCAAGGCGCTCGCTCATAATTTATTCCTGTAATCAGCGTAATCCCTAATTTCTTTTTTTTTTTTCAGAATAAAACTAAGTTTTGAAGGGAGAGGTTGTTATAAACCTCTATTTAGTTGAGAGAATATTTTTTTTATAATTTTATTATACACATTTGGTAGTAAGAAATTGATCTTTTTTCAAAATAAATACTCTTTTATCACTTCTGGTACTTAAAGTAAATAAACTTTCTCTTTCACACTACATCATTTAGACAAATTTTCAAAATTTGTTTGTGGCTAGTAGTTAATTATAACGCTATAATTTCAATTGAATAAGCAGATATTGCATTTTTAAGTATAAAAATAATTATAACTACTGTTCTGTATATTTTGGAGTGAGTGAGTTAATATTAACGTCGCACTGTGCAGCTACACGAGGGCTTTTGGTGACGGACCACGTAATTTTGAACCATGGTCAAGTGACGTGGACGACACCTCACCGGCACCCCCTTCTCCTAACTACCACACCACATCAAAGCAGGAATATTCTTTGAAATCCACTCTTCCAAGATATATGGCAGCACGAGTTCTATGATGAGTATTTTAGCGGGGAAGGCGAATAGTTTTGTATCAGATATTGCGTTTTCAGCAGATTGCAAAGATTATTATTTTTGTCCTGAAAAAATAGTTAATGTCAAAATTTAAGTGTCTTATGTTTTTGTATGTTAATGATGACCTTAGAAAACGATTTGACTATTTATTTTAAGTGAACGGTGTATATAATTAATTTTACAGTGGAATATCTTTAATTTATTAACTCTTAACGGATTAAATTTCCCAAAGTGGAGTATTTTGTTAATGTGTATCCCTTAATTTTCAATGTAGGGATCCAAAAAAAATATTGTATGAAAAAAACTGCAGTAAATCATAATGCGGTAGATAAAGCACTAACGTGCATTGCACCCCTACACGGCGCGTCTTACAAAGCTCTAATAAAGCTCGAGCTATAAAAGTAGCTAGACATTTGCCATCTTTACTCCATCGTCAACATTTCGCTACGTTTTTCATTGAATCGCCATTATAATTTAAGAAACGGCGTTGCTTGCGAATATTACAATTTTAACAAAATAAATACAACAGAAAGTAATATTAATGTATTACACTTTCAGATATAAATTATTTACACTATTTTAAGCGTTCATTACACAACTTTTAACAATGTGTTACTTTTGCTGAGGAGAGATCAGCTTAGGGACGTTTTTTCAAAAATCGGCCCTCAAGAGTGTTACGGGGAATTATAAATAAATAAAAAATCCTTTTTATCAGCTATTAGATCTACATACTTAAAATTTAACAAAGGTGTTTTTTTTTTTTCTTTTTTTTTTGTTTATCTGAGGTATGCAAAAAGCTTTTTTTTTTTTCTTGTTTAATTTGCAATTCACGTAAAATTAACTCATTAAAAACTTCTTTATCCTTCAATCTGCGTTGTTTAATTTTTCAGCTCACCTGTGCGAGAACGGGTATACCAGCTAGTTTGTATGTATTTTTATATGCATTGCATTCTTTATTTGTATATATTTTTACATAAAGTTTGCATTTGTGTATATTTTTGCATAAATTTTGCATTTGTATATATTTTTACATACATTTAACCTTTATTATGATTCACTGATTGCAGCAAAATGTTGCTAAATTTACATGTTTTTTTTATTAATATGCCTCTAATGCTTTACTTTTCATATTTTTTTGCAAGTATATGTTTCTTTTATTATTTTATCTGATTGAAAATATTTTATATTGAGTCAGTTTTTACTTAGATGTTTCTTACATTGTTATGAAACTTTCACGAGTGATATTTCCCCCTTTTTCCTGGAAAATATTAGACATCCTTCTAACGCAGTGCTTCTCAAACTTTCTATAATTGCAACCCAATTTTGAATCATAATTTTCATCGCGCCCCCCTTATAACAATAACAATGTATTCGAATTCAATAATATAATTTGACGTAAAGCTATATATCGACTTTAATTATAAATAATCATTATCCTTGTCTTGATAATTTGCAATTTAATTTAAAATTACAAATTATCACAAGTATTAAATATTCTATATAATTTTATGACATGCCCATAGGGTCACCGGTGATTATTAAACTTGTTCTTGACTTAGTATTGTTAAATTAATTATGAAATACATGGTGCAGTACTGATACATTTATAAGTGTATTATATCAAGTGTAAATGTGTATTTTATTTTTTATTATGTCAGAATGTATTTTGTGCTTTGCTTCCTTTTAGTAAATTGATAATTTTTTTTATTGTTTTCGATAAACTCGCGCCCTCCTTGTAGGGTTATCATGCCCCCTTTGGGGGGGCGCCCCACAGTTTGAGAAACACTGTTCTAACGTATTAATACATAACTTTCATCTGAAAATATTCTAAATGAGAATTATAAGAAAATAATCAATGTAAATGGGGAAATATTAGTCTACGACCTGAAAAGAAATAAATGTCGTAAGCTTTATATTCCTGACAGCCACTGCGAGTAGCAAAACATTTCCTCCTTTCGTGATGTCATCAAAACGCTGTCGCGGCCTGGTCCTTCAAGATGGCCTTGCTTTTCACGAGTGTATAATTTAAAATTCCAGGTCTCGAAAAATTTTCGCTTCATTTCTTTGTCAGACAGGTTTATTTCCCCCCGGCATTGCGCGAAAATTTTTTAATGCGTAACATAATATCATGTAACATATATCATCCCCTCTCGCTATCGGAGCTGTCGAGTAAGTGAACAGTGGGACTTAAATATTCACTCACTCTGTAACTTTTTAGGCCCCGGAAACGAAAATGTACCTTTTTAAAAATAATTGTATGTTGAAAAAAGTAGAAATTTTTATAATTACAAAATTTCACAACAGTATTAAATGTTGAATTAAAATTGTGAGCATTTGTTGAAATATTCGATACACGAAAAAAAAAGTTTCATACAATTATTTTTGTAAATGAAGAAGTTATAAAAATTTCGAATTGGATAAGTAGTTATTAAATATTTAAAATTTGAGTATTTTTTAAAAATTCGTAAAAAAAGTTGAGCATTTTATTTTTTAAATCACTAATTTTAAAAGATCAAAGTATGAGTTTTTTAGAAATCATTTTCATATAAACGCATCGATATTGATTCATTTTAGAAAAAATCATAAAATATGTAAAGCATCGTTGTTTTGTAAAAAAAAGAAGAAAAAAAAACATACTGCATATATCGTGACGAAGTAAATTATCTTTCCAATTCATACAATTATTTTTATAAATGAAGAAGTTATAAAAAAATCTGAATTTGATAAGTAGTTATTAAATATTTAAAATTTGAGTATTTCTTAAAAATTCTTAAAAAAAAGTTTTCGACATAATTTTGATCCAAATAAATGGATGATGTACTTTTTAATTAACAAAGAATTAATTTAGTATTGAAATAATAGAAATAATCCTTTTAAAAAACATATATATACTTATTAAAATCAAATTTCTATAAATAATAAATACAAGAAAAATTTACACAGATAGCCATTGAAACGATTGCTTTTTCTGAACGTTTGAATGTTTAATGTTATTATGTTAATTGAACATATAAATACATATAAGTTATGAAAAAACAGTATGGGGGAAAGCCTATATATATATATATATATATATATATATAATGGGAGTCCGACTAAAACCTTCAAATAAAAATTAGACTCTTCAGAGGTCGAAATTTTAAATTGGCGAGGTGGCTGTCTAGGGCAAGTATTAAAGGGTTAGTGATGAATTAATGGAATCAAAGTCATTTAAACGCATATACTTCATTTAAGTAAAAAAGAATTTATTTCAAGTTATAGGGGAAATTTACAAGGGGAATATTTACAAAGGGAAAGAGACATGCAGAAATTAGGTTTGTTGAAAGTTGAGTTATACCCCTTTAGAAGACGGGGAAATTAATTACACTTCTCATGCTTGGACTGAAACCGCGCTGGGCGTGAAATGCGCAAAAAAAACGTGACGTGTTGAACCGGCTGTGGTTATTAGGCCTCTGCCGAAAAATCATTCAAGCCGGCGCTCCAAAAGCCCACCAGACGGCGCTGCTTTGGAATGTGGTAATAAACAAAATTTACATTAATAATTTTCTGAAAAGGATATGACTCAACCTTTTACAAAATGTTTCAAACGGATAATCCTACATATATATATATATATATATATGTACTTAGAAAAAAAACATTCAAAAAGAAAAAAACAATTTGATAAAAACATTTTGATATTTTATTTTAATGTTTTTCATTCCACTGTGTTTAGTAAATTATTTAAACACGTATCTGACAAAAAAAAGTATGTTATACAAAACTAACATATAATGAAGAAAACTATCAGTTGTCTTGAACTCTCGTTAAAACATTTATCTGTAATGTGTAATGAATTGAATACTGCCATAAACTGGCAATGGAGTCTTAATTGAACTACCTGGCCACGTCATCAAATTTCAGAGAAATGCTGACCATGCTTCTATCTTTAGAACGGAGCTAATAGCTATCATGTGTGTGGTCTTTCATTTATCAACAACATAAGAGATCTAGCTTTTTCTGAAATTTGGATACTGATAGACAGCCGATCATCCATCCAACATTTATCGAATTGGCCATCTATCGGTGACAGCACCAGCAGGAGTATTCTGAAGCGAAATATTCCTCTTTATTTTATCTACTGTGACGTATTGAGTACGAAAACTCACAGCCAGGCTAGAGATATAAATATGTACAATTTATTTACAGAACATTCTAAAAAACAATCTTACATCCAGAGCACGTTTATATCGTCCGACTCTCTTCGGGACCCTCAAAACCGCTCCTCCGCATGTCCTTTTCAGACGAGTCTATCCGGAACGTAGGGGAACGGGATTCTAGTAAACCCTTCTCCCCCACTTCCTCGGAACATTCGCCACAACTCCTTCCTCTAGAGAGAACTTTTTCTGATGAAGGAAAAGTTCTGTTCTTTTAAGGTCCACACTAAAATCACTTAGGAGATATCACTTAAAAAAGTTCTAGGTAACACTACCTTTTTAACAGTGTACGATTCCCTTCTGGCCAGAATTACATACTACAATACAATTAACATATAAAAATTCAAAATAAATGAGAAAATGACAACTTATTAGATAGATACAAATTACAGAATTATTTTAATTTAGAAAAAAATTAAAATAAAGAAAATTTATGTTCATTATAGAGGTGGGAGTAAAATAATACATTCTTGGGCAATATATATAAAAATTTAATCAATCCTACTTAAGGCATCTGCATTGGGGGGCATGACTTCTCCCGGGTTTATGAATAACTTCAAAATTAAATGGTTGTAGTGCAAGTGACCAACGCATAAGGCGCGAATTTGTTCCTGCATTAGTTTTCAACCAAACTAATGGGTTTTGGTCGGTCTGAATGATAAATTTCTGCTGTCCATCAAGGTAACAATTAAGTTTTTTTACTGCATAAACGATAGCTGCACACTCTTTTTCAGTTGTGCAGTAAACCTTCTCGGCGTCAGAAAATTTCTTGCTAAGGTACAGGATGGGATGCTCTTCCCCTCTATCATTTCTCTGAGCCAGGACTATTCCAATACCCGTGTCAGAGGCGTCGGTTTAAAGAATAAATTTCCTTTTGAAATTCGGATTATATAGAACAGGGTTAGTCGACAGTTTTTCCTTCAATTGTACAAAGGATTCTTGACATTCCGAAGTCCAGTTAATGTATCCTTTCTTCGATTTCCCTTTTAACAGTTCTGTTAGTGGTGCTGCTAAACTAGAGAACATTGTGATGTACTGTCGATAATATCCCGCAATTCCCAAAAAGGCTCTAACCTGGGTTTTAGTCCTTGGAACTGGAAAATCTAGTATTGTTTGAACTTTCAATTGAGCTGGAGATCTCTTTCCTAACCCTACGACATGACCAAGATATGTAACGCTATCTTGTGCGAATTTACATTTTGCTGGTTTGATTGTTAACCGAGCATCCCGTATCCGTTCTAGTACTTTATCTATGTGGCTTATATGATCGTCCCAGTTTTCTGAAAAAATAGCCACATCGTCTAGATATGGTAGGGCAAACTTCTCACACCCTTGAAGTAGTTCAGCCATCAATCTGCTGAAATAATGGGACGCATTTTTTAACCCGAAGGGCATACGTAATGGACGATAAGTTCCAAAACTAGTGGTAAATGCTGCTATAACCTCTGAGCCTTTGGAGTTAAGGGAATCTGCCAATAACCTTTTGTTAAGTCAAGTAAGGTTATATATTTGGCAGCTGCGACAGTTTCAATTCTATGATCTATATTTGGTAAGGGATAAAACTGAGTTCTTATTACTTCATTCAGTTTTCTATAATCGATGCAAAGCCTAGGATCTCTTCCAGTGGTCTCAACTAAGATCATGGGTGAAGCATAATCTGACTCTCCTATTTCTATTACTTGGTACTTCAACATTTTCCTTATTTCTTGCAATAAATCAGTTTGCCGTGCCGACATTCTGTATGGTTTCGTCCTAATAGGTACATCATTTATCAGTTCAATGTCATGCTCTACCAAGTGCGTTTTTCCTGGTTCATTGGAAAATATTTTAGAATAACGGCATATGATTTCTTTAAGTTTCTCTATTTGTTGAACATTCAATCGGTTTCCTAACTGACTGTGTTTTGTAATTTCATCGAAGTCAAAAATATTCGGGCTAGAATCGATACAGGGAAAGTTTTCTTCTAATTCGTTCGAACCTTCCTTTGCTCTACTGTTAATCATATTTATAATTTCGGCTCTTTTATAGTACGGCTTCAACATATTTACATGAAAAACTTGATTTGACTCGGTGTTGTTGTTAAAGCTCACCACATAATTAGTCTCTGAAATTTTTTTCTCTATTTTTCCCGGTCCTTTCCACTGCACAGATAGTTTATTAGGTCGATTCATCTTTAATACTAAATTTTCTTCTGAAAATTCACGCTTAATAGCATTTTTATCATGCCATGCCTTTCTTTTAATCTTCGTTTCTTCCATTTTTTCAATGGCTAATTCCTGACAACTTTTAAGTCGATTTATGAGTTGGAAAACGTATTCCACAACGGGGGTCACCTCTCCTGTAGTCCCCATCCAATTCTCGTACAAAAGAGTTATAGGTGTTCTCAAATTTTTCCCATGGACCAATTCAGCGGGAGTAAACCCTGTGCTTTCATAAGTGATGGTTCTTAAAGCGAAAAGTGCAGCTGGCAACTGTTTTTCCCATTCGGGAGAGGATTCAATGCATATCACTCTTAAGATTCTTTTCAGAGTTCTGTGAAATCTTTCGACGGGATTACTCTGAGGATGATAAACCGAACTTCGAACAACGTTTATTCCAAAGTTTTCAAAAAATACTGATGTTAAAATACTCATGAATGAAGTTCCCTGGTCCGTTTGAATTTCTTTAGGAAAACCCATTCTACTGAAGATCTGGAACAAAGCCTCCACAACTGTAGTGGACTCTATATCAGGCATTGGCACTGCATCAGGGTACTTCGAGGACATGCACATGACAGTTAACAAATATTTATTCCCTATAGGTGTAGTGGGAAGGGGTCCTACTGCATCAACGTTTAATTTGGAAAAAACTTCACTTATTACAGGAACTAATTACATTGGTGCTTTTTTCTAAACATTTGCCTTACCTGCCCTCTGACAGGGATCACATGTTTTCACAAACTCCTCTATCTCTTTATAGCACTGAGGCCACAGTAAAAATATCTTGCAATCCGACTCTTCGTCTTCGTGACATAAATGGCCTGATGTACCTTCATGCCCCATTTTCAGAATTGACGATCGGAATTTCTCAGGAATAACCAGTAGTTGTCTTATGTCTCCATTCTTATCTTTTCTGCTTTTGATCAGAAGTTTTCCTTTGGTTAGTGAATAATCGCTTGCTTCATTATTCATACCCTTTTCTATCTTTTGAATTAAAGGAGCTAATTCTTCACTTTTCTGTTGGGCTTCTATGAACTCATCAGTATTAATATTGATTAAACTCATTGTGTCCTTTTCTTCCGTAAATAAAGGCAACAGATTTTTAATATCTTCAGCTAAATTTTCTTCTAACTTCATTTCCTCCTTTTCAACCGCTTCACTTGTTCTGTTCTGTTCAGCTTCTTTTTCCACTGACTGCGAGTTTGAATCGCATTTACTATTTCCCGTCTCGGTAAACTATTATGCTCTAAATCTGATTCAAGGAGCTCAATTTTTCGATTTCCTAAAATATATCTTCCCTGATCCAATTGCTTTCGCACCACAGCTGCCTTCGTGATGACATGTCCCCACTCACAATCAATTTCTACCTCTGCGAGAGGTAAACAGGTCATATGTTCATCAAGAATATGTTGGACCCACACATTCTCACCTGTAAACTGATGGGAGGCACGGATTCATTCAGGAATATTCAACAGAACTTCAAAATTGCGAACTCAGTTTGGTTCAATTCGTTCTCTTTCCCCAGCACTGAGGGGTGAATTCCTCAGCAAAGGGTGCCTACATTCCCACACCTTGAAGGGACATTACACCCATAAATATTGGGGTGTGTCATCGATTTTCCCGCGCTTCCCAAAGTCAACGAACTTTGTGCGGTAACTCTGCGCTGGTTCCCGGACCAATCAGAGGTTATTAAGTGGACAAGGCAAATAGTTCGCTCTAGGATTTTGCAGTAAAAAGGCATCGAACAAAAAGGGGATGCACCCCGATTTAGAGGCACTCGGATACGGAGAGACAGACTAATCAGATCCAGGCCTTGAAACTAGACTCCGCGGGACTCCGGGCGGCAACCATGTCCCCTTCTCCATCCCACCTCCTATCTCTCTCAAAGCTAAGTTAAAATTCAATCTTGTTATGCAGTATATTTACAGTTACTTAAAAATATGTTATTCAATAAAATTATTTTCTCTATCGAACTCTTAATTTAGAGTTCAGTAATTTGTCAATAGAACTTAATTAATTTTAAACTAAGTTATGATGCGATGTTAACTTAAGAACCTGGAAAGTTAAGAAATTAGTATTTTTGGTTAAGAAAAGAAAGTAATTAAATAAGTTATCATCAGCGTCGCATCATATTGGTACCGTGACCAGTCGTCGGAAATTTTTTTTCTTTTACATCATCTGATGTCGTGAATTTTTTTCTAGATGGGTCACCGAAATAATAATCCTACTTCATCTGTTAAACATGTTAAAACTTGTTATTGTGTGCTACTGTGATTTGATTTTATCTATTACTCGATTTTTCTACTTGTGAAATTTTTTTTCTTGTAGTTTTTTTTTCCGAAGAGAGAGAGAAGGGAAACAGAAAAAGGAAAGGTGCAAGATGTCACAGGTACTGGTGCTCTTCTTTTACATTGATGTGAATATTTTTTTTCATACATGTATTTACGCGAGAGTCGATTGGTTAAAAGTTTTATTTAATTTTCTGAGTTTATGAACTTTCTCTTACCCTGCACGAGTGCTTGAATTCAGTTGTTTGAGTTAGAATTTAATCGTTTCCGTTGCAATTTAATCTCGTTAGAAATTTTGTTTTAATTTTTTTAAACATGCCACGTACATGACAATCAGACCCCCTTTTCACGTAAACGGCGTCTGAGAAATTTAATCTAATTGATTTGATCCCAATGTATGACGGAGGTGAATCGTTGGGAATACGTAGGTTCCTGGAAAAAATAAATGATGTTGCGAATTTAGGCAAGTGGTCAGACGAGAAAGTTACTATTCTGAAACTAAAATTAGCGGGAATAGCTGAGGAATTTTTTTATCCGACCCAACCCACAGTCATTTAACAGAGTACAACGATATCGCTAGAATTCTTATTGCTAGATTCGAGAAGGCCGTCCCATTATCCACACGTTTACAGTTATTTTCTTCATGTATTCAGGGTTCGTCCGAAAGCGTACAAGAATTTGCAGCACGCATCAATAAACTGGGAACACAGATATTCCAGTCAGGTAATTCGGCTCAAAACACCGCGGTGAGGAACGCTAACGATCAATTACTACAATCGCGTTTTATAAGTGGTTTGCGAAACGATATTCGTAGATTCGTCTTCGCACGAGATCCCATAAATCTTGACGAGTCAATTAACGCGGCGTTGATTGAAGAACAGAATGTTAAATTAAATCAAATCGCGAATGACGAGAGATCTGGTTTGTCGCCCTCACAAACGGAAACTTCGATCATTTCGGCATTGACGAACAAACTACAGGAAATCAATTTAAGGGTCGAGCGTTTACAGGAAGCGAGCTCAGTTACGGTTCGCAAAACGGGTGGGGTTCCTTTTGGCAGAAGGGAGACTGTTTTTAAATGTTTTTATTGTGGCTTCCAAGGACATAGGCAGGCGGACTGTCGGAAAAGGCGGATGGACGAGCGTAGGGCCAATTACCAGCCCCCCCCGGAGAGACGCCGCGGGCGAATTTTCTGTTTTTCGTCACCCAAGCACTCATTCTTTCGATCGGAGACATGTCCATTTCCAAGAATCGGCTTTTCGCGATAATCACGCAGTCCCCAGGCATTCGGCGAGCGGGTCACACACGACTTCTAGGAATAGAGGGTTTCAACGCAATACTAGAAACGACAATTTAAACTTCCGCGGAGAAAGCCGAATTTAGATGTTATACAATTGGTAGAAGAACGGTTTTCTCCTATTAAATCTAGAGATAATATTTTTGATCTACCAATAATAAGCGCTAGTGTGAAAGATCACAAATTCAGAATTCTAATTGACACAGGTGCGTCCGTCTCATTAATGTCAAATTCTTTTTTCACTCAAATAAAATTCTTAACTTTAAGGAATTTAATGTTTCAATTCAAATTAAAGCAGTGAGTGGAGATACGGAAGAAATTATCGGTTGTTATGAAATACAATTGTCATTGGGGGAATTTCAATTTTAACATATTTTTTTTATAACTAAGCAAGAGATTAAAGAAAATTATTGCGCTATTTTGGGATACGATTCTCTGAAATTATGGAATGCAGTCTTAGATATGGGTAGAAACCGTTTATTAATTAATAAATTCTCCATTCCGCTTATCCATTATTCGCTCCCTCAGCGTGTCGTTCAGAGTAATTTTATCCATGGATTTTTAAAACACGAAACATGTGTGGGTCCCCATTTGGTCACAAATGTTCGTATCCATATTTCAACATTACCTAATTCTATGTCTTCGGCTACTATTCAGAGTTCAGCAAAGTTAAAAACAAAAAACATTCATTTGACTACTTCGCAAATTAATATTGATCCACAAACAAATGACACCAATTAGAAATTAGAAACGATTCTGAGAACATAATCACCCTTAACAAAAACATGAAAATAATTACTGTCAATAATTACGAAGACTTTTCTGCCGATTTTCCCGTTTCTCAAGATATTTTACCCCCACTCACGGAGAAGGATTTTAACCTTTCAGGTTTGGACAGCAAAATAAAAAACAGATTATTTCAACTTTTAATTTCGCACAAAAGTGCTTTCGCTCGCTCTACGGTGGAATTATCTGCAGCCGCTACGGAGCATCATAGAATCAGTCTGCAACATGACTATCCCATTAAATGTGTCCGATTTACAAGATTCCATTTAATTTAAGAAACGAATTTCGACGTCAGATAGCAGATTTAGAGAAGGCAGGGATTATTTCGAAATCTAATTCTCAGTACAATACTCCGGCCTTGTTTGTCAAGCAAAGAGAAAAATGGCGCCTTGTTTTAGATTTTCGGAAACTGAACGAAATAACTTTGACTCAAGACTTCGTTATTCCAACATTGGACGACATTTTGCATGAAATTTCGAGTTCAAACTATTTTTCGGCTTTAGACATGAAGTCAGCATTTAATCAAATTCCATTACACTTTGCAGACAGGCATAAGACGGCATTCTCTACTCCCGACGGTGACAAATATGAATTTAATAGACTATGTTTCGGTTTAAAAAACTCGCCTAAAACTTTTCAATCAATCGTACAGGGGATCTTGGGAGATTTATTACACAACGGAGCCTTGGTTTATATAGACGACATTATTTTATTTACTAAAACTATAGATGAACATTTTGAATTACTGGGTAAGGTTTTTGAACGCTTTGAAAGAATTCACTTAAAACTTAATCCGAGTAAATGTCAATTTTTAACAAAGAGTTGTAAATTTTTGGGGTTTGTAGTAACGCCGGAAGGTATCCTTATAGATAAAGATAAGTCCATTTCAATTAACGAGTTTCCAGTTCCAACGGATCAAAAGCAAATTAAATCTTTCTTAGGGTGTTGCAATTTTTATAGGAGATATATTAAAAATTTCGCAAAACGAGCACTTCTATTAACGAATCTATTGAGAAAAAAGACACTCCATTTGAGTGGACATCTGAAACGCAGGAGGCATTCGATGATATTAAGAAAGCCATATTGAACCCACCGGTCTTAGCATTACCCGATCCAGACGCAGAATTACAAATCACGACGGACGCTTCCTCTCGCGGCATAGGGGCAGTTTTAGAACAAAAAATATCCTAACTCTGAAGTCAAATCTTTATATTTTTTCAAAGAAATTAAATCCCTCGCAATCTAAATATAACGCAACGGTTTTGGAGTTCTTCGCGATATATACAGCATTAAATTTTTTTAGACCTTTCTTGTTGGGTAGAAAATTTAAAGTTTTTACTGATCATAAGCCTCTTGCAGGATTTCTTTCTAATAAAAATCCCTCTTCCAAAATTTTGCGTTGGAAATTGGCTCTGGAAGAATTTAATTACGATATACATTACATCAGGGGTTCCTTAAATTCAGTCGCAGATCATCTTTCCCGTTGTATTAACAACATCACAGTAGCTTTACCTGACTCTAAAGATCTTATTAAAATGCAACATGAAGATCCTGTTTTAAGTCCAATTATAGAAAAAAATTGATCACAAAATGACGTTAGCCCACAAGTCAGCAACTATTTTATTAATGGGGAAGGTTTGTTATGTCATTTGTCCAAGCGCCCCTCCACATCACCCAGGTCTAACACCACTAGAAAACAAGTTTGCATTCCACATTGTCTTAAAGCTAGAATTCTCGAATCTGTCCTTTCAGAATATGGAGGGTATCTTAAATTTTTTAAAACATATCATCTACTCAGCGAAAACTTCTTTTGGCAGAATATGTACAAAGATACTAAAAATTTTGTTCGTTCTTGCACTGTATGTTTATCTCGAAAAAACGCTTTCAAAATTCCGTCAGCACCTCATCAGCCAGTAGAACAAAGTCAAGAACCGGGAGAAACGTGTCATATTGATATTTTCGGTCCTTTAAAAACCACGCCTAAAGGTAATAGCTATGTTTTATCTATGATAGATGCATTCACAAAATACATTCATATTGTTCCACTTCCTGATATTAAGTCGAGTACGATTTCTAAAGTGTAGCGAATTATAAACGAAGCAATGTCTATCGAAACGAAAGGAGTGTGTATCCGGGCGAATTAGTTAAGACGGTCCACAAGAAGTAGTTCCATGAGATAATTTAGGTATAATAATGTTTAATTAGATACGAATTGCCGCGATGCGGCTTACTTCCTACGATACAAGTTACACACACACTCTTCACGATCTTACAATTTTAATACAGATGTGCGCACACCAGCGCCCTCGCGTGGTCAATATTTCGGCACACATCCCACCGGTGAACAGAATGTTCACCCAGTAAATATCGAACCACAATTAATACAAACAATTATTCAAATACAATTCTTACAAAGAAAATACTGATACACAATACTAATAATCAAATCTAAATTATACATATTAGAAAGAAAAAGTAAATATACATTAAGGTACACAATATAATGAAACTTAAAGATGACAAAGCTTCAATTTACAAACAAACAAATACTAGGATACATACCTCAAGATTTCACAAAAAATAAATTTAACAGAGATTGATTAATAATGTGTAATCTCCTACCATTAATCTGAAAAATATAAACATATTAGTACAAGTATATTATACAATTTCTAAAGGGTACAGCAATTGAATGGATTTTTTGAAGAGACCTTTAAAAGTTTTTACAAGACAAGATCTAACGTTATCGTCTCTTCCAATAAATATTTCTTTGGTTATTCCAAGTTCCCACAACAATTTTGATTTTACATTTCCTTCAACAAGAACTACGTCGTTTAATTTTAAATTCTTATGAACAGATGGTGTTTTAAAATGATTAGCTGTTTTTAACTGGAGCAAATACTGTTCTTTCCAGCGTCTCCAAAGTTGTTTTAAAAGAAGAGTTCGGTAAGTCTTTCTTTTCTTGTACGACTCCTTTGCCGTAGTGGCGTCGATCAGTTCGATGAAATGTATAGGATATTTAGAGTCACCATAACCTAACTCGAGGAAGTGGGCCGGTGTTAGTGGTTCCGGCTCTCCTGGATCATTCTCCACGTATGTCAGTGGTCGATGATTAACGATGACTTCAACTTCTGAAAGTATCGTTGAAAGTTCTTCAAATGTTAGAAGTGCCCTGCCTAGTATTTTACGTAAAGGATCCTTTATAGTTTTAACAAGACGTTCGTAAAATCCACCCCACCAAGGCGCACGTTCAACTATGAACTTCCAGTGAATACCTTTATCTGCGACAAAATTGAATACTGTCTTTCAGTTGGCAAAATATGCTAATAATGTAGAAGTCCATCGATTTGCAAATGTTTCTAGCATTGTTCACGAATCGGAAAACCCAAGCAGTCGTTTTGAAAAGTTTCTTAAGGCTGCTGAATCGATTTATGTCAACAAGAGCTTCCCTCTGTTGAGTAACTGCCACATGCACACTAGAACGATGTTCTAATTCTTCCGAGCAGAGCTCTGAATCTAAAATATCTCGGTGACGATTTGGCCAATGATCGGGTGTTAGTTTAAGCCAAGGTGGGCCATGCCACCACAGCTCATTCTGTGCTAACTTGACGGCAGATGTACCACGCGAAAGGAGATCAGCAGGGTTGTCCTTTCCTGGACAGTGTCCCCACTGCATCGGATCAGAGAGCAATTGTATCTCTTGAACACGATTTTTAATGTATGGTTTGAACGCTGAAGAATCGCCGCGTATCCAGTAGTACGAAATGAGAGAATCGGTCCAATAATATATATTAGCATCAAATTTGAGACAAGATGACACCTGTTTGGCCAACCTAGCTGACAATAAGGCTGCTGTCAGTTCAAGACGAGGAAGCGTCAATGATTTCAAAGGTGCCACACGACTTTTTGAACAAATGAAACTAGTTTCGATTTCGTTATTACAAGTAACAAATCGCAAGTATAATATTGTTCCATAAGCTGATTTACTCGCGTCTGAAAAACAATGTATTTCACACTTTGATATTTCTTGATCTATGTTACCTAAATAGAACCGTGGTATCTTTATCTCAGTCAAGCCCTCAGCTTCGCTACTCCACTGCTGCCACTTGTGTCGTAGCTTTGGGGGAAGTTCAGAGTCCCATTCTACTCCTAGAGTCCAAAGTTCCTGAAGTAGACATTTCAATTTGATAACGAATGGGCCAAGAATTCCAATGGGGTCGAAGATGCGACCAACCACACTCAGAATAAATCTTTTCGATTCTCCTCTACGTGACATAAACTTCAATAGATCCTTTGGATCGAAATAAATTAAATCATTTTCTGGATCCCAAGCAAGTCCTAAAACCTTAGTTGGAGGTCTAAGATCAATAGCACTAGTTTCAGAGGATTCCGTTTTGACACCTTCTTGCTGCCATAACAAATTAAGTTGTTTCGAATTACTTCGCCATTTGCGCAATAACATGCCTGCGTCACTGAATATTTGCAAGCACTCCAAGGTAGTACGTAGAGCGTCCGGAACATCATTCTGACCACAAATGAGGTCATCAACATAAATGGAACTATTTAGCAACTCAAATGTATGAGGATATTGCTCTCTGTACTTCTTAAAATGATGTTTTAAAGTTGCTGCGAGAAGGTATGGGCTAGGTCGAAGTCCAAAAAGAACTCTCGTGAAATTCAAAACGTATGGCTCGTTATTCAAATTATCAGTCCAGAAGAAACGTGTAAAATCTCGATCACGGAAATCTAATTCAATTTGAAGAAAAGCCGATTTTACATCAGCTGTAAATGCTACAGGACTTTTTCGAAAACATAAAAGCAGTTCTAAAATGTTGGGATGCAAATTTGGTCCCGTATATAAACTTTGGTTTAACGATGACTGTCCATCTTCATGTGCTGAACCATCAAATACTATTCTAATATGACTTGTGGTTTTGTCGCTACGTATCACTGCATGATGGGGTAGGTAAAATCCCTGACTATCCAATAAAGAATCACAAGAAGTACGCTCAACAATACCTTCCCTAACATAGTCATCAATTACATCCTTATACTCGCAGAACAACTCGTGATCACATTTAAACCTACGAACCAACCCCTCAAAACGCTTACGTGCGACAGTTTTATTATTTTGTAAAGCCTCTCTCATACCTGGTTTCCATGGCAAATTTACACGATATCGACCATCTACGAAATTAACTGATTTATCAAACTCACTAAGTATCTCTTCATCCCCATTACCTAAAGTCACCGAACCCTTGTCAAGTATTCCTAAACTTTCTATCTCCCAAAATGTCTCCTTAGCTCAGTCGAAATCGATTCCTCTTCACTGTGAACCAAATGTACCGAAGTACAATCACTCCGCTCATCACACTTTCCCTGAAGAGACCATCCTAGCCTAGTCTCGACTGCAACCAATGATGAATCTAATCTTTTTATCCGATGTGTTAAAGACCAATAAAAATCGGAACCTATTAACAATGAAATTTCACAATTCTCAGAAGATTCATTACAACTGAATGTTAGCCTAAACCCTTTTGACTCCATTTCTGCCCACGCATCTGGATTAGGTAGGCTAAGTGTTGCCTTTGAAATTTCCTCAATTTCCAATGCCTCAATCACAGTCTCTTCTCCTCTTAATACATTCCTTAGCCTAACCTCGACCTTACTACAAGTTTGTTTTTTAGGAGTTTTACAACCGAACGAAAAAATATTTAGCCTTTCCGAACCCAATATTTTCAACCCCAACCTCCGAGACACATTTTTTTATGAACGACTTCTCACTTCCATTATCAAAAGGCAAAATATCTTATCCGATGAAGAACGACCTATAATTTCGGCCTTCACACATTGCAATAAAACTCCACCTCTGTTATGAAAAACAGAATTTGAAGACGTAGTTTTAACGTCAACATTCTTTTCCTCCAAATCCAAATGCGAATTTTGCTTAGAATTTTCTAACTTAAAACAAATAGCACGCGCATGTCGACCTTTACAATACGAACAAACCTCTTTCTTGCACTTTTTAACATAACAACCAGTGTTGCAACAAATGAAACATCTCTCTTCTTGAATTAATTTATCTCTTTTTTTCTGAACGCATAAATTCTCACACAAATCAGACATATGAGTATTCTCGAAACAAAATAAGCAATTCGAAGATGCAGCCGTCAACAGTTCGTTTGCAGAGGAAAACGATTTATGAGATGGGTGGAATCGAGAATGACCTTGAACCCTTCGATTTGACTGTGGATAGCTATGAGACGTTCTTTCGAAATACTTAGTATTGGAATAGGAATTTTTATTTTTCAATTCTAGGTCATGCGGTTTTACTAGAAATTCTGTGCGTTCGCGACTTTCTACTTCGCTTCGCAAATATGCAATTAAATCAGTGATTTGTGATTGTGTTTCATTATGTTTTTTATTATATTCTAATGCTAAATCAGGGGGAATAGCTTTCATAATTATCGGAAACAAGAGACAACTATAGGAATCGGGAGAGATTTCAAGAGATTCAAGTCCCCTTATATTAATTTCTAACTGATCATATAAATTTCTTAACGCAATAACATCAAACGATTTACGGACAGGGGTCAGATTTAACAAGCGATTCATATGAAAGTCAACAATAAGTTCTTTACGTCCGAACCGATTTTCTAAAATTTTAATTGCTTTTGCATAATTTTCCGATGTTAGAGTTAAGCCTCGTATAGCCAATTCTGCATCAGATGTGACAACCGATTTCAAATAGGAAAATTTGTCCACATCATTTAAACTCGAATTTTCATGTACTGCGGATTTAAATCTAGCCCAAAAACTGGGAAAACTACTGATATCCTTGCCCGAAAAAGATTCTAATGTGAGTTTAGGTAAACGCGGTTGATTTGATAAAACAGAACTAACTGTACTATTTAAAGGAAGTGTTATGTTTTGTGGTTGATTTTCCACCGAATTTTGAATAGCAGTGTTCGAAACTGATTCTACATAACGTTCAGCACGGATTTTCCAAATTATAAATTTATCTCGATATTCTTCGCGAGTTACGATTTCTTCTTCTAGACTCTCAATATCTATTAAATTCTCAATTTCCTTATCGAGTGTACTCAGCTCTTCAAATTTAGAAATTAATTGCATATATATCTCATGTACTGTTGTTTTATCAGCTGTATTGCTTATTTCGGATTCTAATTTATTAATTTGTTTTGTCACGAGGGATCTCGAAACAGATCGAGTCTTTTTCGTTCTTTCTAATATAGCCTTATTTGCTGCATCCATTTTAAACCAAAACACTATAATTGCAAACAAATATACAAATGACAACACCAATTCTGAATGCAACTTAGTACAACTTTCAAACAAAATTCAGCTTAACAATATGCATACAAATAAACAAAACTATACCAGAGCAACCTTCCAAATACCGACAGTTACGAATAAACCAAAATCAGAAATGATGAGAAATAAACTTAACTAGACAAATACCGAATTCAAAGTTAGACAAAACGAAAGTACTCACCCCCCCATCACGCAGCGAATGTCCTTCAAGGCCGATGCACCATGTAGCGAATTATAAACGAAGCAATGTCTATCGAAACGAAAGGAGTGTGTGTATCCGGGCGAATTAGTTAAGACAGTCCACAAGAAGTAGTTCCATGAGATAATTTAGGTATAGTAATGTTTAATTAGATACGAATTGCCGCGATGCGGCTTACATCCTACGATACAAGTTACACACACACACTCTGACGATCTTTACAATTTTAATACAGATGTGCGCACACCGCTTTGTCAGCGCCCTCGCGTGGTCAATTTTTACGCTTTGTCACTCGAAATGGTGTCGCACCTTGTTTTATGTCATGTTTGATGTTTTAGTGAGATAAAAATTTGTACTTAGTGATTTAACGAACCTTCCTCCTGAAAAGTTATTCCGAAAGCGTTTAACTCTTTATTTTGCGAAAAAATGCAACAGACTTTTTTCCTTTCCCTTTTAGAACTTGTGGTTGAACGGGGGAAAATTTTACGACCCAGTTCGGTCGCTTTGAAAAGTAAGAACCAAGAGATCAATCGTTACAGCTAAGTTGACTTGGGCAATCTTCTTTGAAAGCGTAGATATCCTCTCTTGATCAATCCTCTTTGAAAAAGATACGGTGTTTCTTTCTCCTATATGTTCAGTCACAGTAAAATTAAAACGAAATGAAAGGTAAAAAAAAGAGGAAAAAAAATGAAATAAATAGTATGTTAGAAGTTGAAAAATAATTATATTTTCTTCAAAGAAAATTTATTTTTCTGTCATTTTTTAAAAATTAAAAAATAAATATATATATATTTGGTATTGCGATTTGAACCAGAAAAAGCATCCTGTATTCATTTTTGAATATGAGAGTAAGAAAACGCGCCACTTTCCTGTTTTTTAAAAAAGTAATGAGGTAAAAAGAGCAAATGCCCTATCTCATTTTTAAACAATAACAGAATAAATATTACATACAATGATTATATTTATGAAATAAAACCGATCTTTCTCTATTCAGTTATATTTTTAATTTAAAATAGCATAAAAAGGATTTCAATACTTTTAATTTATTTTAATTAAAATCATATAAAAAGATATTTTTATGTTAACTGAATATTTTTCGGAAAAAAATTTAAATTTTCCTTCCTAGTGTTCTCTTTTTCGAACTTCTTGTATTAAATAAAAATTCCTTTTCTACATCGGCATTTGTGATGGACATAACACACATTCAGTCAATAATTTTTAATTTTAATGGGGGATATACTTCAAATGCGCATGACAGTACTTCTAACCATTTTCTACTCAAGTTAAATTTCTTATCTTTCTGTTTCTTTTATTACAAGGAAAAATGTCACACATCGATAACTACATTTTCACACAATTCAGTCATTACAAATTCTATTGTGAGAAAAGATCTCCCTAATTAATCTTGTCTTTCAAAACAGTACACTTAAAACAATTTTGTTCAGTGAAGTTAACCGACAGTTTCACAATGTATTCATACCAAATTTTAAAAACAAATTTAACACTTGGAAATGTATCCTGTATTAAATTTTTCAGTATACACAAATATTTCCTGCTGTAAAGAAGATATAGTATGAGAGAGAGAGAGATGTGGTGTGCGGTTGTGAAAGAATGTTTTCGTACGTGTAGACTATTTTTGAAAATTTAAATATCACTGAAGCTGATCATATAACTGCAAATGAGCCTTATTTTAATGTGTGCTGGTATCAAAGTAAAACACTTTACAATATTAAACAGCCTATGGGTTTATACTCAACATCAAACTATTCGCAAAATGGCTTACAACTTCTATTCAAATTGTAAAGAAACTGAAATATAAACATATCTTACTGCAGTCAAAATATTCATAATATGTAAATATCCTATTCCTCCACTTATTTCAGTACATTTTAAAAAACTGTAGCTGAATGCAATTTTTTATATTTATAAACGAGGCATAAAAGCTCAGACAGTCGTAAAAATGTCTTTATCATTTTTATATACACTACTATAAAACGTATATGGATTGTAAGATCAGTCGTAAAAAATCCTAAAAGCTTTTAGAGGAGCTAAAAACATGTAATTTTGGATTGATAAAATGTTTAATATAATACACAAATATACATGTTATAAGCAAAATCAAACTTCCTTCTGAAATAAACGTAATTGAAATAAAAATGTTTAATTGCAAATGAGTGGAAATACATGTTTATCTAAGGGGTATCCCCAAAGTGAGGTAATCCTCAAACTTAAGACTCAAACTCAGAAGCACAACAATCCATGAGGGCCAGGAACTACTGTGCCCATCATAATACACGTGACCATTGGACGCTGAGGTGCATGAACAGATGTCCCGATTTGGTGGTCTGTCTGAAGAGAGACCTTCAGTGTTTAAGACCCGAAGCAAGCTTGGTACTCATTTATCGACCCAATGTAGCGGGGATGAAAGGCAGTCGACCTTGCGCAGCCCGTTAATAGAAGCCCACACCTGTGGTGTGGAAGCACTATACACTTTCTCTCAATCCTATTCGGTGAAAAATAAAATTTAATGTTAGAATCTTATATAAATCCCTAATGAATGAAGGAGTCCAAACTTTTTTTTTTGTAAACTGTTTAGACGGAAATGGTTAATTATGAACATTTCACAAGTTGCATAAATTAAAATTAACCGTTCTAGTTAACATAAATTTTTAAGGGTACAAAAGGTGTATTTCGGCTGCACGAATTAATTTTAAAAGGAATACGGTTACGAAAAAGTAGTACAAATCTATCTAAAGTACGGTTGGTTACCTTAGATATTGTCAAACACAACAATGTATTGGAAGCCAATTCCACAATTCGTTGTTATAAAAATGTATGGAAAATTACAAGATTTATTTTTGCATTTGTAATTTATATATATATATTTTTCCTGGGAGCTTTAAAAGCTAGAGCGGCATCCATCAAAACCGCGGTTCTCTCTCTGTTTTTCCACATCGCCCCTGACTAAGCCGGCTCTGCCATAGTAAGCGAAAATGCCGGATTTTGTTTGTCAAGATCATTTTATAGCAGACTGCATTTTTCATGTATTTTAGATGGTCGTTTTATATTTTCTACATCAATATCTTAATGTCTGAATTTAAAATTACATAAAATTCTTGACATTCGCATCATAACCATGATAATTTTTATTAGTATATGAATGTGTCATCAAGCGATTACATGACTAATATTAACACACACATTATTTTAACCATTTAATTGATATCAAGTATAACATAACGCACACAAATTTTCTAAACTTTAAAATAAATATTTCGAAAACTACTTCAGATATACTCAAAATTTTTTATTCCTACGCTTTAGCTTCTCAGTTTTGCTTCTCTATGCAAGAATTTATTGTAATTGTATATTCATCAATTTTTTTTAGTATATTTTTGCTCTTAGCATGCGGTTTTCAACCGAATTCTATGAAATCTTCGAAATATATTAAATGAATGATTGAATATTAACGTCGCACTGTTCAGCTACACGAGGGCTTTTGGCGACGGACCACGTAATTTTGAACCATGGTCAAGTGACGTGGATGACACCTGAGCTGGCACCCCCTCTCCTAACTACCCCACCACACCAACGGGAGGACGTTTCAGCTCTCGACAGATTTAACGTGCATCGCTGCCCTACACGGCGGGTCTTTAGTGGTACTGGGCTGGAACTCGTGACAAAGCAAGCCACGTTCCGATACCTATACCACTCGGCTACCGCGGCCGAAATATATTAAAAGATACCAAAGAAGCTATATAATAAAATTTGAAATTTTTATTATACTCAAACAATTGCTAAAACTTATGGTAAATAATTTTTAACTGCGCGATGCATTTTTTTTTTCGAAACTTCAAATGGAATTTCTAACATAAAATTTCTAGCTTTATAAGGTCGAGATTTCAAAACATATCCAGATTTTAATTACTTATTCAGTTAGCCTTTAAAAAAAGATAAATGTTGAGGTATTTTGTATAAATAGATATTTTTGAACAATATATAATTCGAATGTTTTTCAATAGCTCGAATTTAAAATTGGTTTTTATGTTTATTTATATGCATAAATGTCTACTGTAAATGTTTCCGTATATTTTTGATTACCATTTATTCAAACATTCAAGTTATAAAAAAAAATGTGTGTGAAAATCTTCATTCATGTTGTCTTTGATGTAAACTGAAGTTCAAGCACTTAAAATTCAAATATAATTCGGTGTATTTTAACAATATATAACCACAGGCACTGTACTTAAACTTCCCTGAACACTTAGGCTTTGAAATCTAAAAAAAAAAAAAAAACTAATAAATCTTAATTAGTTTTTTTTTCGTTATTATTTTTATCAAAGTGTAAGAAAATGTTTCAAATGATTTGATGAAGTTTAAATTTATTCATTTTTAGTGGTTGGAAAATTGAAAAGGTTCCAAATTTTAAAGAGTTTGATGTTTTATTAATTTTTTCGGTATCTTATAATAAAATAATCATGTTTCAAAAACTGAAAGCTTTGAATAAGAAAAATGAAGCGAAAGAGAATATACTTAAAAAAAGATATAATTTGTCTAACTATATAAAATAGCAGATTGCCCTGACACGCCCCAACTTGTTACAGTTTGAAATTAATATGAAACCAAAAGGGAATTGTAACATATTTTACTTATGCGTTGGGACTTTTGGAAACTTTTAAAATACAAGCTAGCAAAGAAACACACACTTGGGTTGTAAAGAAATTTCTTCCCGATTTTTTACGATTGGGGGGGGGGGTCAAAACACGGGGTTCCCTGCGAGCCATAAAACTCCTGCTGTGTTGCTTCCTCCGTCCCTCGTTATCTTTCAAGATGTTAAACCTTAAAAGGGGGAAAGGATTTCAGAAAAGTGCGGCTAATCCGCTTTTGAAAACGTTACTTGAAGGCAGAAAAATCCGTGCAGTCCATTTTCGAAGCCTCTCTAGTAGGGCGGAAAAATCCGTTCTGTCCAGTTGGAGGGTTAATGAATTCTAGCTCAATTTTTTTTACGCAATTTGTTTCATGTCTTGATTTGATGCTTAAATGACATAATGTTGTATGTGGTTAATATCAATTTTAGCTCTAGATAAAATATTTTTTGATGCTGTGTGTTTTATGCAATATAAAATATTTGTTGTTTGTAATAGGATTGTTATTTAATTTTGCTATGCGATTCATGTATGCACGTCAATTTTTAATTTTATAAATTTTAGGCTTTAATTCATGTTTGCAACAAAAATCAAATTTTGGGGTCCTTGGACACCTGTCATGAAATTTGAATGTTGTTACTGTACATACATATTTGACATTTTTCAATTATTAAATAATTTTGTGTTGCGGTTATTATCTAGTACTTTAAATAATTTTTTCATACAAAAAGGTTCCTTTATTGAATAAGTTAGTTCATGCTGATTTGATTGTATAACTGTGTACTTTTCGTGTTAAATTTTGAGTTTGCATACAATGTTAATTTTTTTTTTGGTAGCGGTATTTTGTCAGAAGCAATTTTATTGATAAGTTGTGTTGGTGTATTAGTTTTAAGTACCTGTGTATTGCTGAATTGATATCTTTGGAATTTGTGCTTGTTAAGATATGGATAGAGGTGGTCGTTTGAATTTTTTTTGTCCTTAAGAAATTATGTTGACACTTTACATTGTTTTGCTCAAGTTGTTTTGTTCTGTTATATGATTGCTAATTTTAATTTAAAATTTTCTAGTGTTTCGGTTAGGTGTTTCAATGCTCATTTAATTTTGATGTTGTTTGTTTTGCTATAGATTTGGAATTTTGTTTGCTTAGGGCTCTAGTTAAATTGTGGTTTGGTTAAATGAAGGTGCAGTCAATCATTGTGTCTCGGTTGTGTTCTAAACTGTACTAGGAATTTAATGTTTTGGTTGATGTTGATATAGTATTTTTTTTTGTTGATTTAGGTTAACTTGTTTTGAGATTCATGGTAGCGCTTGGGTAGATTATTGAAATGAGTGTTGATGTGATTTAATTTTTTTATGGTTCTGAATTTTAATTGTAGTTTTGCATTGTTATTTGGAAAAAGTTTTTTTTTGGTCAGATAATGGTATTGTTGAATTTTATGTTGTGTGTACGCGTAGTTGTGTTAGCTTTGAGTTTGGTATTGGCAAAAGAGGAGAATTTTGATGTAGTATTGTTGTTCTAGATATTGAGTTCGATGAATTTTTTTTTGTTTGAAGATAATCAAGTGTGCATTTTAGTATGTTCTAATTTTTTTCCCGTTTAATTGATTCGAGTGTATATTGTCCTATGGAATTCGTGTTTCGTTGCTAGTTAACAATTTTTTTTGTGTTCGGATGTTTAGGCGGTTCAGTTAATTGATTGTGCTGACTATTATCGTTATGGAAAATGTTGCGCTGCTTAAATTAGACAGAGTAATTGTATTAAATCTTGATAGTGACTGATTAGGCGTTCTTGTTTGTAGTACTTGGAATTTTGAGATATTAAAGTGTAAGGAAAACAACCCATCTCACGCTAGTAGCTGTCCATTCATTCCGGGGAACTCAGTCGGAGAACTTTTCGTCGGTATTCTCCCCGGGTGGGACTCTGGTTGTTAGTTGGAATTCTGCTTGTTTGTTACTCCTTTTCGCAGGAACTTCCCTCCCCGCGGGTAGCACGGTTCAGGGGTGGAATTTTGGATGTCGGTTTTCTCGGCGCCTTAGGAGGATTTTTCCCCTTCACGCCCCCTGCTGTTGCAAGCGAGATCAGAAACTCAGCCTTTTTTTTCTCTCTATGGGTTTTCGTCCCCCCTTGTTGCTTAGTGTTTGTTCCTTTCTCCGTTGGTGCTCGATGCTAAATTGTGTTTTTTTAGACGCAATAGCTTTTCTTTCGTAATATTTAGTATTGCTTTAGATTTTGAGTTGATAATTTTTTTTTGTTTTGACAATGCTGAAGATCACAGGTGTGAATTTTTTTTGTTTTACTAATTGTTGAATCAGTTGGATTAGTTGAGTTAAGGATTTTGTGGAATATTTGAGAAAGTTATTCGAAGGAGATAGATAAATTTTAAACTGATGAATTTGTTGAATAATTGGGAAGTTTTTTTTTATGGAGTTAGATAAGTTTGCGTTCAAAAGTATGTGTTTAATTCGAGAGTTGTTGATATGGAGATGGAAGATTGAGTTGTAATAATTATACGGTATATCTGAGAAAGTTTTTTTGATGTAGAGAAGGTAATTTGAGTTAAGGAATTTGTACGATTTCGAGTAAATAAGTTGACGAACATAGATAAGTTGAATTAATGATTGTGTGGTATATTTAAGAATGTTTTGAGATGAATCTAGGAAAGTTCGAGTTGAGGATTATGTGAGATTTTGTGTAAATAAGTTGATGAGCAAAGATGGGTTTTAGTTATTGGTATTGTGGAGAAGTCGATTAATTAACTGGAAGTTGCAGATAAGTTTAGTTAGTGTTATAGAATGATATTGGAGTTGTTAATTCGCTGATTATCGATGGATTGAGTTAGCGGTATTGTTGAAAATTGAGGATCTTTGTTGTTCTTTGTGTATATATGTTGCGCGTATAGTGAAACATTTTGAGTTTTTTTTTATTATCTGGAATTGTGTGATACATTGTATTACATAGAATGTTAAAAAGTCATGTTGATTCGTTAAGTGATTTTTTTTTGGGAATTATGTTTAATTATGTGTAGCGCTTGTAATAATTTTTTTTGCTTTTTTGTTTAGTTAAAATACTTTACTCTGTATGTGTCGCCTCATATGTCATGGGTTGCATTATCAATTTTATGTTTATAATTTTTTTTCTGAAATTTTCAACTGCATTTGTGATTTCAGGAATTCATTTCTCAATATATAGAAATTCGAATGTATTGAAGGTAGAAGAATTTTTTTTCTCTCTCAAAATTTTTTTTATATAGTATTAATCGATATAGTAATTTTTTTATATAATCGGATTTGCATTGTTTTTTTTGTCTTAACCCTCCAACTGGACAGCACGCATTTTTCCGCCCTACTAGAGAGGCTTCGAAAACGGACCACACTGAATTTTTCCTAAGACCGGGGACTCACCAAAAATGAACCAAACAGATTTTTCCCCTTCAAGTAATATGTTCAAAACCGGTAAGGTCGTATTTTTCCGAATTCTTTTCCCCCTTTAAAGGTTTACGATCTTGAAAGATAATTAGAGACGGTCGGGGAGACACAATGGGCATTGAGGGGAACTTTTATGGCTCACGGGGAGACCGGTTCCTGTGGCAATCGTAAAATCTTCAACCTAAAGTGTACACAAATAGCAAGTCAACGAGTTGAGAATTCTCATTTTTTTCTTTACCTTAAAATTCTCAAATGGAATTAAGTTTTTATAATGTATGTCTAAGTTTTTAAAAATATCTGTAGTATTTAAATTCAAATTATATATTAAAACATTGAGGATAATTTACTGTTTCATTTTTCTTATTTTAATCAATACTTTCAGGGATTTTTTTTAAAAATAATTATTTTGTTATGTGTCAAAAAAATAAAAAAAAAAGGTTCAAAATTTAAAATATTTTAAAATTTCGGACACTTCTAAACATGAATAATTTTTAAACTTCTGTATTACATTATTTGCAAAAAGTTTATATGTATTGTTAAAAAAACCCTATTTAAATCTTTTAGTTTTTCATAATTTTAAAGCCAGATATTCAGGGCATCTTACATAGAATTCCTTGTTTTGTATTGTTCAGATAACAAATTATATTTGAATTTTGAATGTCTGAACATTAATTTCATTCAAAGAGAACTTTTAACTTCAAGTTTATATTTTTTAACTTGAATCTTCAAATAAAGAGTATTTAAAAGCATCTGGACAAATTCAGAGTTAACATTTGCGCATATAAATAAATATAAAGATCCTTTTTAAATTGAAGTTAAAAAAATATATATTTATGCATAATCCCTCATCATTCATGTTCCATTAGTAGTTGACTGAAGAAAAGGTTATTAAAATTTGGACATTTTTATAATCTTAACCATGCAAAACTAGGAATTTTGTATTAGCTCCACTAAAATTCTGTATTGGAATTTCGAAAAAGATATTTATGCGTGTCTCACATACTCAGTTGAAAAACATATATTTACCATAAATATTAATAATTCTTTGGATATTTAAAATTATCATTAGATTAATTTTTTTAATATATATATATATATATATATTTATATATATATATATATATATATATATATCGACTTGTAATATTTTTCAAGTATTCCTTAAATTTCATATAATTTAATTAAATGAGGGGATATTAAAGTCGCACTCTCTCTCTTCTCTACTCAACTACTTGAGGGCTTTTGGTGACGGACCTGTGGCCGGGGTATCAGGTGGTCAAGGTATCGAATCATGGTTGGCATGTCTCGAGTTCGAGCCCAGTGCCACAAAAGACCCGCCGTGTAGGGCAGCGATGCATCGTTAAATCTATCGAGAGCTGAAATGTCCTCTCGTTGGTGTGGTGTGGTAGTTAGGAGAGGGGGTGCCAGCTCAGGTGTCGCCCTCGTCATTTGACCATTTTTCAAAATTACGAGGTCCATCACTAAAAGCCCTCGTGTAGCTGAACAGTGCGACGTTAATATTCACTCACTTGGCGACGGACCTCGTAATTTTAAACCTTGGTCAAGTGACGAGGATGACGCTTGAGCATCGCTCCCTTACACGGCGGATCTTCAGTGGTGCTAGGGTCGAACTCATGACACGTCAGCTACGAGTCCGTTACTTTGACCATTAGGCTACCGCGGCCTCACAATGTGGTTGAAAACTGCTCGTTATGAGTAAAATTATGCTGAAACATTTGATAAACTTATAATAGATTTTTGCATAGAAGATAGATGTGTGATACGCTAAAATGACAATATGTAAAAGTTATGAGAATATCGATGACAATTTTTGAAAAATTCAATTTAAGTTTCAGTTTGAAACTTATTCGGGTTTTTTTCGCATTTAATATTAAATAGTCGCGATAACAAATTAATAGTTTAACGCATTCATAGATTATAAAAAATAAAGGTATAAATGACATTGTTGGGAATAATATGTTTTTATAGTTTTGAATTCAGACTTCTTTGCAGGAGTGTAGACTATTAAAAGGCTGATGTAGAAGTTAGAAAATTAATATTTAAAATATATGGAAAACAGTATCTGCAATTCCATGATATTGACGAGCAGAAGACGGCATTTTTACTTAGTAGGGCAGAGTAAGCATAAGGTAGGAGCTTGTGGAGTAAACAACCAGGCCTCTGCAGTTTTGGCAGGTAATGAACTCCCATTTGTTGCTTTCAGTAAGGAATATAAAAATAACAAATACAAAAATAAGTCATGTAAAATTTTATATATTTTAATAACAATGAATTGTGAACTTAATTTCCAGTTCATTGTCACGAGTTGGTAGTAACTACGGTACTCTATCGACGTACTTTTTATATATATATATATATATATATATATATATATATATATATATATATATATATATATATATATATATATATATATATATATATATATATATATATAAGAAGTACGGTTGATAGAGTACCAATAATTTTAACGCAATTTTATATTTCGTTCTCGTAAACTTTACTCCTTTTAAAACATGTATTGACAAAATACTCTCCTTTTGTATATTTATAAAATTTTAAAAATATAATGGTTATCTTACCCAACATTTTAAATCAGGGGCGGCAACTGTGTAGCTAAGACGTGCCAAACCAATCTGTCAGTATCATTCAGCGTGCCACATAGTAGGAAATTTTTGAAATCCTTCGATTCTTACGGTAATATTTGCAGATTTAAAGAATAGAGGTAAATAATTTAGATTTACAGTTTTATTTTATATTAATTATGGATCAATAAAATACATTTATTAACATAAAAATAAACAATATAAAATGTTACTATTTCTTCAACAAAGATAAAAAAAATTAAAAATGTATGTTTCCAACATATTTACTTAAATAAGAAATAGACAAAGTGAAATATAAATGATTCCCTTCATTACAGTTAAATAAAAATTGTAATGTGAATTAACTCTTTCACGACTCTTCTTTCATATCGCAAAACCAGGGGTATAAGGACACGATTCTGAGCATTCAGTTGTTAAACAATTTCTTTGTGGAGTCGAAATATTTTTCATATTAGGAAAGATTTTTTACTTTGATATGCCGAATCATAAGTGGAAAGCAGAGTACATGCAATTTTCTTTTTTCAACAATTAAATCCCCTAGCAATAACACTCAATTATTTACAAAATAGATGTAAATTTATCCTTAGAATTATCTTTCAAATTATTTTGTAGTTTCATAAATGTCCATAACTCTCTCTCTCTCTCAGAAGTTGTTTGTCAAATAAGGTCTATTATCAACTTCCATCCACTCAAGAATTGACAAATTTGTAGAGTAGTGCTGAGTGCCACTAAGAATTGTACCACGTGCCACAGGTCCATAGATTGCCGACACGTTTTAAATGTTCTTATTAACTAACCATCTCCTATTCAAACACAATTTATATGATAAAAAAGGGTTTTCATTCATTTTGTAGGGAATTGTATTATATTCAACCATAAGTAATTTTGTGTTTCAAATAAATTACGTTGTTTCGGGGATCCCCTTAGAGCAAAATGAAAGGAATTTGACATAATTATAGTAAGTTTCTCTAAAAGGGGAAACGTTCACTTTCAATATACACTGCGTAAAGTGGTTTTAGGTGTACGAAGTTATATTCACTATTATTCCTAAAATAAATTTTGATATTTTGGTTTTTCGTTAAGTTTTGAAGTTATTTCTTCAAATATACTTCTCCATTACATTTCTTTCAAACTTGCTATTTTCTTTTGCGGCCACGGTAGCCTGATGATCATGGTTATGATCTCGTGTCCAGTGTTCGAGCCCTCGTACCACAAAAGTTTAGCGTTGAAGAGGAGCTGATGCACGTTAAACACGTCGAGGTCAAAAGTCCTCACGTTGGTGTGATGTGGAAGTTTGGAAGGGGAGTTATCAGCTCAGGTATCGTCCTCGTCACTTAACCGCGGTTCAAAATTACGTAGTCGCTCGTCAGTAGCCACCGTGTTGACTTAGAATGCAATATAAACCCTTGACGTGTGCACTTGAGTTAATTCGAGTACGCTAAACAGTTCCAAATATGCACATTAGATATAATTCAAACGAGGTCGCATTTTATGCTGCTGTAATTTTCTCACTCAAATATCAGCGAGCGCCGTCTGCACTCGTGATATTTGACTGTTGTTTCTTATATTTACGATTTAGTCGTTAAACATCAAAAACTCGTTTTCAATGTAAAGACTAATGTTGGACTGTGTGCAGTGCCGTGTTTCGAAAAATATCACACTGTGACATTTCTGTAAACGACATGTATGTGTCTTTCTCATACTTCTTTGATATTTTTTGCTGTTTATACCTGTTAAAATTATTTTTTATAAAAGGTTTTTTGTAACTAATTGTAAATTGAATAAAACCTTTTCTTACAATTATATGTATTTGAGGATGAAATCTGATTTACTTTATTCAGGAAATTTTTAGTAAATTTCATTTTCTTAGCCAACTTATTTCTTTTAAAACATGCATATTTGTGTATTATATAATTAAATTTCTAACTATCTAAAATTATGTCTGGCTTTTTTCTTCATTAAAATCTTTCAGGATTTTGCAAATTATCTTGCCATTATTCATTATGTACTTAATAAGGAAAAATATATCTAAATATAAATAATTTCTGTCCTAATAAACATATAATTGTTTTTAGCTACAGTTTGGAAAATGCATTGAAATTTGTATCGGGACAGGATTTTAATATATTATGAATGTGTTTTTTACTGCCACTATGTTATATATTTATCTTTCATTCTTTTTACAATATGAGTAGAAGTCGTAAACACTTTGTCACAGTAAAATTAATTTTTGTTTTATATTCAAATTATACTATTATATTGATTCTGAAAATAATAGGTTAGTTTGACAAGCCATTATTTCACAATTTTAAAGCATTGAACAGTTTTGAAATTTTTAAAACTTTTCTAAAATGTTAAATGATTAAAAATATTTAATTATTGTAAGTGATTAATATTTCTTAGATTATTGGAAACAAAAAGTATAAAATTTAAAATATATCTCTTTGTTGAATTTTAATAATTATTTTTATGGCTAAACCTGGAAAAAACCCAACTTTTTTTAAATATTAACATTAAGATATTTTTAAAAAATAACTAGAGCTCTCAGACCTAAATCCATATGAACTTTTATAGAACATATGTAAGGGAACATTTACAAGATATTTCAAGACTATCTTGAACAGGAAAAACGCCTTAGGGATTAGAAAACACTCTAATCTTCAAAATTAAAAATCTGAGAAAAACATATTTAAAATTTGTAAAGGCATAAAAAAAATTCCATTGCCTGTAAAGCTTTAATTTTTCAATCTGTTACTATCCGACTTATGCTCTACATGAAAATTCTACTTGAAATAAATATGACTGAAATATCTTTTTTAATTCAAAATATATTTTAAGACATATAACATTGATAAAACAACTGTTAATTTGATCATTTATTCACTTTTATCAGAATCTTATATATTCACAAGAGTTTTAAATGCAAAATATTTATATAGAAATTAGTAGTTATACAAACGTAATCCAGAAATCACCAAGTTTGTAAACAATATCTATTTTTTTCTCAGTTCCCCATCGTGGCAGTTAAGCAAGTTTAAGTTTTTGTTGCATGACTTTAAAATACTGCAGTGTAGTACTACAATAGATTTATTATAATGTAGTTTGTGGTACATCAGGGAAATATTTAGTTCATTCTGCAACATTTGTATTCTGTAGTCTAATTGTAATATTACCTGAAAAAGCTGCATTTTAGATTTACCATTTTCAGTCATATTCCATCCCTTTCAAGTATTATTTCTCACAGTACCCTGCGTACATTTTGGTCATATCATTTTTCAAAAGGAAAAAATTAATGAAGACAAAGTATATAGAGCTTTTAAATTATATAAACTATGTGTCAAAAAATATATTGGTCTTTAAATCAATCTTAATTAAGTAAATGTGAGAAAACTCAAAAACTTAAAAACATGAGCAAACAGAAATGATTTTAGAAACTAAAGTTGTAGTTAATTGCCGTTTCACACGAAATATTGGATTGTGTTAAAAATATTTTTAATTAATTCAATCTAGGAATGCAAAAATGCTTTAAAATGAAACCGAATTTAAAATTAAAACTCAGAAAATTAAAATTTCTTAAAACCTAATTGGTTTTTAGATCAGAAATTGAGCAAGTTTTCCAAATATATGAAATATATATTTGCAATAAATTGGGTGAACTTTCTGTTGGCCGTGAAGTGTAGAAAATTTCCATTTCACAATCCTCGCCCTAGGCCACAGCTGTAAATGAGAAACATCCCGTTTCGAAGAACACAGAGACCGAAAAGCAATAAAATCATCCCTTGCAAAACCAATTCAGGACCTCCTGCGGTTTTAACAGGGAAAGGCATTAAACTGCCGTGCATTTTTGAAGCAGTTCGCGAAATTTATCGGAACATTTTCGGCTTAGCTAGCTTTGAAAAAGTAGACCGCTTTCGAAGTGAAATTCAATTAGCGGGTCATCCAGTCAGAGGGTTAATTGTACATTCTGTTTCTTGTGTTGGCGGTTGCCGGCGATCGTCCTTTCGCAGGAAATGGGATGTTTTTTTCCCCACCTTCGTAAACATTGGGGGTGCATCCTGATCAAATGCACACTCATCGTTTGCGATTCTAAATTTAATTACAGTAATTTTTTTTCTTAATTTCAAATTTTAACCAATGCTTGTAGTGAATTTTTTTAAATTCCTTAGGCTACTAAGCGTTCTTAGAGGTTATAAATTTTTTCACCGTTTACACTATTCGCTTCAATTTATAGATTTTAATTTGCAAATCTGAAATAATTACATTTAATTTTTTTTTAAACTTTCAATTTTAACCAATGCTTGTAGTGAATTTTTTAAAAATTTCTTAGGCTATTAAGCATTCTCGGAGGTTATATATATATATATATATTTTCACCTATGCACACCCATCGTTTCAATTTCTAATTTTTTTACTTTAAATTAATTATTTTCACGAAATATTGTTATCAATGCTCTTAGTGAACCATGGCAATTTCTTATGCTTTGAGTATATCGAGGGTTAAATTAGTAATTTTTTTCTTGGTGGTCTGGGACATGCACATCACATTAATCGTGTCAGGATTTCGATGTTAAACGATTATGAGGTGTCTGTTTCTGGGTGCCACGTTTGTATTGTATATAGATGTTTTCACTAGTACTTATTTCTTATCAAAGTATTTTGTTCGATACTCATATGTGTGGTTATTGTGAGTAGCGCAGTTGTTAGATATGCAATTTTTGAATTTATTATGTGTTACTCGTCTTAATTTTTATTATTTAGTGGCACACGATTCTTTGTGATTAGTCAATTGTTTCTATTTGTCATTTTATGTATGTTGTCCTTGTGAATTGTTTGGGTGACCCATTCAGAAATTTTTTTCTTCGTACATGAACTTAATTGTAATTGTTAGTAGTTAATTTGTTTTTCCCTCTCACCGCTAACGGAATTGGGACTTAATTTTGGAAATTGCTTATAATTTTTTTTTTACATTTTTTATTTTAAGTTATGAGAAGTGATGAGAGTGGAAGGTTGGTGCTTGGAGTCTACGGCGGAGGTCAAATGGGGTCAAGTTTTTCTTTTTCACACTGGTTTTGGTTTCATGACTAATATGGTTTCCCTGGGAGACAAACTTTTTTTCTATTGCAGTTTAGCAGACTTCTTTGGAGGTGTTGTACCGCCGGGGAGCGCCTAGTATCCCTTGCAGTGTCGATGCATCAGCTACTTCTTCTGGTCGACACACACATATGATCACAGAACTCTCTTCTTGTGATGGAACAATTTTTTTTGCTGGTTGTAACTTTTTTTTGTGTGCTGTGCATTTGAGAGGGGAGGAGTGATGGGAGGCGCGAATTCATTCAGGAATATTCAACAGAACTTCAAAATTGCGAACTCAGTTTGGTTCAATTCGTTCTCTTTCCCCAGCACTGAGGGGTGAATTCCTCAGCAAAGGGTGCCTACATTCCCACGCCTGGAAGGGGCATTACACCCATAAATATTGGGGTGTGTCATCGATTTTCCCGCGCTTCCCAAAGTCAACGAACTTTGTGCGGTAACTCTGCGCTGGTTCCGGACCAATCAGAGGTAATTAAGTGGACAAGGCAAATAGTCCGCTCTAGGATTTTGCAGTAAAAAGGCATCGAACAAAAAGGGGATGCACCCCGATTTAGAGGCACTCGGACACGGAGAGACAGACTAATCAGATCCAGGCCTTGAAACTAGACTCCGCGGGACTCCGGGTGGCAACCATGTCCCCTTCTCCATCCCACCTCCTATCTCTCTCAAAGCTAAGTTAAAATTCAATCTTGTTATGCAGTATATTTACAGTTATTTAAAAATATGTTATTCAATAAAATTAATTATTATCTCTATTCTATCGAACTCTTAATTTAGAGTACAGTAATTTGTCAATAGAACTTAATTAATTTTAAACTAAGTTATGATGCGATGTTAACTTAAGAACCTGGAAAGTTAAGAAATTAGTATTTTTGGTTAAGAAAAGAAAGTAATTAAATAAGTTATCATCAGCGTCGCATCAAAACATATTTGGTGTAATAAATTTCTCACAAATTATATCAATTTAGGCTCCTGTATCTCTAAGGATAGGCATCTCAAATCCGTTCACCTTACCTCTAATAGTATATGGGTCGAGTGAAGCATTTTCGGAATTACTTTTTAGTCTATTTATGGTTTCAGAGCCATATTTCTTCAATTTAGGACATTGTGGACGAAAATGATCATAAGATCCGCATTCAAAACACTGGGGGCGTCTTCTTTTTTCAAAATCTTGATGATTGTTACGGTTTTTATGTTCTCTGGTATTCATAGGATTATTCATTGATACATTTTCCCTCGGAATAATCGTTGAGTTATTCCACTTCTTTTTCATCGTGTCCTTGAAATATGACCATGTAACTTTTTTCTGAAATGTTTTCCTCACATCTTCATATTCCTCTATTTTACGAGCGAAATCAACAGGAGAAATAATCACACTCCATTCGTCCAAATGATGTTCCTTAAATTCAATTGGAGCCTTTTTCTTTAATTGATCCGTTATCATTAAGTCTTTCAACTGTTTGAAAGTAGTAATATCTAATCCGGCAATCCACCCCTGAAAATAGGTCTGAAGTTCATAATAAATATCGTCCCACGTGGTCTCCGGATTCTTCTGGTGTTTAACAAAAAGCTGACGAAATTTTTCGGGGCTTAATTTAAATCTTTTTAGAAGCAATGCTTTCACATGATCGTAATCTGATGCAAGTTCTTCGGACTCTCTCGCGATAATATTTACAATATCAGGGGGCAGAACACTAATTAGTTGCGGAACCCAATTTTCTTTAGAAATCCTATTCATTTTGGCCTGTCTTTCAAATAAAACCAAAAACAGGCTTATGTCATCTCCCTTTGCCTTAAATTTAGGAAAAAGTTTATGCAGTTCAGAAGTGTTTGAATGGTGTCTCTCGTTCATGTGATCATTCTCGCTTAGGCGCGAGGTGTTTTACCTTCTAATCTTTCTTCAATTCACACGTTTAGCATTTCTCGAACGAATTCTTCATCGTGTAATTTGTGCTATTTACAATTAGGTTTCTAAGGTCTATAATTTTTAGATCATCAGTTACTCTTTCCCCTAATTGTTCTGCAATATAACTTAGGTCTGATTTTCGACCTTTCCCTAAGTAAGCCATTTTTAACCAAAAAGTTTTTACAAATAAAAAAAATATTTCGAACCCCACAATTAGAATGAAATATCACTTATACACTTTTTCTTAAGAAAATAATAGTAAATAGTAAAATTCAAAATTGGTAATCATTAAAAATACTTTTAAGCAAATGTATGCCTATACTTAGTTATTACTAGCAAAACTCCAATACGTATTTGATAACATAATAATATTTGTAACACACATATACACACTATTTATAGATATAAAAAAATACTTTTATCACATTTTATACTAAGATTTTTTCAATGAAAAAAAACTAATTTTCATAAAAAAACAAATTGCAAAGTATCAAAAGCCAAGTTTTTTAAGAAAAAACCTGCCATTCTTCATACAAAATAGCTTAAAATAAATATTTAATATTAATTTTTTAAAAAGAATTATTTCTTGTGAAATGCTTATAGATTTTATATGAAACCTTTCTCCAAGTAACTTGCGCAATTTTAACTAAAACACACCAGTCAGCTCCGATCAACCCTTTCGGGCGCTGCTTCTCTCTTCCTCCCCCCGCTCTGTTGGGCTTCTGTTGTGCTTCTCCTGCCTTTCGGCGCTGCTTGTTCCGCGATCTGTTTTCAGATCGCTCCTGTTTTGTTTTTTTTATCTTTTCAGTTTCACACACACGGAGAAGAAACGCCCTCCGGGCGTTGGATCTGTAAACGCCGGATCACCCTTGACACCGGAAAAGCAATGAATAAAATACACAGTATTACATAATCATGCTATTCGCAAAAAAAAAAAGAAATATATATGTTTAACTAAACAATTTCTCTGCTATCACAGGATGTGTCTCATGCAATTTAAAATATACACTGGTGTGCAAAAATTAAGGACGAGGTGGTTTTTTCAATATAAATTTGTACAAAAACTTTCCAAATCAACACATTTAATACCGTAAGATCCCCAATACGTAAGGACATGTGTAATGTAAGCAACACTTACTAAAAGAGAAATCAGAGCGATAAAAAGAAGCTTGATTGAAAAAGTAGCGTGGAGCGCAATGCGACTGAAGGCCGAAACATCCCTTTGATGGGTGTCCAGCAAGAACCATCCGGTCTTTAGTAGGGGATATGATCTCCCCTGACTGCTAGGCAGGTTTCACAGCGTCTGCCCATGATGAGAATGAGGGTGTCAATGAGTTGTTGAGGCATTGCTGCCCATTCGTCTTGCAGCGCCAATCGAAGCTCCCGAATCGTTACTGGTGGTAAAGTACGAGCTGCCAAGCGTCTGCCAAGAAAATCCCATACATGCTCGATGGGATTGAGATCCGGAGATCGTGCCGGCCAATCCATACGTTCAATATCCTCACTCTCTAAGAGCTGTTCGGCAGCTACTGTGCGATGACATGGTGCATTGTCGTCCATGAAAAGGAACTGCAGACCCATAGCGCCTCTAAAAAGACGCACATATGGAAGAAGAATCTCGTTACAATAACGGGTCCCGTTGACTGAACCTGCGTCGAAGATGTGAAGGTCTGTACGACTACCAAGCATGATGCCTCCCAAACGAGAACACCGCGACCTCCATACCTGTCCCTTTCAATGATGTTCGAGGGATGATTGCGGCTTCCCCGCTCTCTCCAGATGAGTATGCGATGAGAATCGCTACTCAAACTGAATCTGCTCTCATCTGTAAAGAGTACTCGTCCCCATTCATTGTCTCTCCAATTCCGGTGTTCCCGGCACCACAGAGAACGCCTTCTCCGATGGGCAGGCGTTAAAGGTACACACCGTACAGGGCGTCGTGCAAACAGACCACCACCGTGCAGTCTTCTGGCCATGGTAAAACGCGATATCGGTCGTCCAGTCGCCTGTGTCGTGTGTCTAGCGATTTCTCCCGCTGTCTGCCGTCTGTTTCTTCTGGCCTGTAGGACAATGTACCGGTCATCTGCGGGTGTGGTTCCTCGTGGACGACCACTACTGAACCCCCGGATAGCTGTTCCTGTAGTTTGAAATTGTCTTCAAAGTCGTGAAACGATGCTGTGAGCAATTCCGAACTCTGCAGCCACACTTGACACACTGCAGCCTTCCTCCAACTTCCCAATGATTCGACCTCGGGTAAAAGCATCCAGATGTTGTCTAACAGATTGATTATTCGCCATTTCTCCCTGAGGCAGCAACTCGGTGTGATTTTAACTGCTATACGGCGTGCAATCTCTTTGCCAGAAATACTAATCTTACACCGACAACATGCTTTATACTACTCAGACACTCCCCCATTACGTCTACCTGCATGTGCTACCGTACATCACCTTACTTAATCTCCTGATTGGTCTTTCTGTCCGCTCTGCCTCTTCGTTCAGCTGATATGCTAATTTTTCGACTTCGTCCTTAATTTTTGCACACCAGTGTATATATATTTATTCTCCAGGAGACAATTAGTAGCTTCCCTAAATTATATGCTTATAAATAGAGAACGAATTAGAATAACATGAGAACAATTGAATATCAATACATAGGATATGTAATACAATTTAGTCACCTAAATTTAGTACTTCAAAACACAAACAAATTTTAAAAAATGCACAAGATGTGATTTAAATAATTTGGCCAGATAGAAAGGAAATTGTACCTGAAATATATTTTCGTTGATCCGCACTACGTACTACGGCGCTTCCAAGACCAGGGGTTGATCTTATCTCTTTTTCTTTCCTATTTTAGGAATTCTTTGTAGACGAGACGGTGTTTCTTTTAAGACCGGGATGGTGTAAATACTTTTTCTTATGACAGGAATTGTCATTTGCTGGGGTGGCACTTGTTTCAAGACCAGGGTGGTCTATATACTTTTTGTATGAGCAGAACTTCTTGAATGCCGGGACGGCTCGTTGATCTCCTCTAAGATGGTGTGAATTTTCTGTCATACTCACAATCTTAATTCATCGATTATATATCTAGCCAAGAATTACATTTGAGTAATTATTCATCTCGTCGGTGCCTCCATTAAATAGACTGTGACGTATTGAGTACGAAAACTCACAGCCAGGCTAGAGATATAAATATGTACAATTTATTTACAGAACATTCTAAAAAACAATCTTACATCCAGAGCACGTTTATATCGTCTGACTCTCTTCGGGACCCTCAAAACCACTCCTCCACATGTACTTTTCAGACGAGTCTATCCGGAACGTAGGGGAACGGGATTCTAGTAAACCCTTCTCCCCCACTTCCTCGGAACATTCGCCACACTACATTGGCGCCAGCCAGCCCATCGCTTATAATTTATTGCTGATCAGTGTAATAACTATTTTTATTAAGCAGAATGAAACTAGATTTTGAAGGAAGAGGTTGTGTGGCAATGTCTCTCTCTATTTGAATAGATATTATGATTTCGTTTCATGGTGCATCGGCCACCAATGGATTGATTATATATTTATAAAAATTAGAAAATTGCTTTTTGAAATTTATCGAACGATATGAAATCGTAGTATGTGGTTTTGTGAATTAACGAAAACTTTGGAATAACGCTTAAAAGCGTGAAGCCGGCTAACGGTAAGAAATACTTTTTACAATCTAAATAGAACATTGATATTTATATCTAGTAACTATATTTTATAAAAAAAATAGACGAGAAAAAGAAATTGAAGAAAACTAGAGCTGTCATTCGTACAGCAGTAACTAAAATTATGAATAAATTAAAAAATGAACTTGTGATGTACCTCCCCTTGGAAGTACATCTCTCGAAGCATCAGTGTGAGCTAGAGGTGTAGGGTTAGCGAAAGAACTCGGATCAAATATTATCTTAATAAAACTTTATTAAGATATTCAACTTAAACCTTTAACAAATATAATTATAATAATTAATATGAAAGCATCTACGATGACGCAATACACTATATATATATATTTATAATATGATCTAATCTAATTCAGACCAATCTCAATAAGCGAACCACCTAATCCTCTATTCTAATATTAAGTAATCAATCCTACCTTATATTATTCCGCAATGCTACTTGTCTTTATCTACAATGGGATGCAGCTTGACGACTAACTTCTAGTCTAACACCAATATGTTTATCCACGACACGTAGAACTTAATCAATCTTGCACCACGAACTATAATAATCAACAACTGCCACAACGCACATCAATTGTCTAACATTCCTTTACACTGCCATCCCGCTTACTCTAAGATCCTATATTTAAAGTCCGTTTATTTTCATCTCTGCTTCACATCTCGTTTCTTGGATTTGGTTGGAAAAGAGTTGCCATTAATTCTGGCCCAAAGGACTTGTTAAAGAAAAGACGCTTAAGACGTCACAAACTTGATTCTCAATCTGTTGATACTTTACATGAACATTTTGATTATTTAAATAAAAATTTAAAAGAATTAAGAGAACTAGATAAAAAAAATCCAAAATATTATTGAAGTAGAAGAAGAATTTGATGCACAGAAATACAATCTGCATTCGGTTATAATGAAAAAATTCTTATGTTGTGTTCTAAAATTCAAATTCAAACTAAGAATCTATCTAAAAAGGATTCTAGTGTATCGTCGCAAACAACATTGAATGTTCAAAATGATTCGCTTAACAATTCGATTAATGGATCTTTTGTAAATTCTAACAGAAATGTTAATTCTGTTCATCTACCCAAATTACAAATCGATAAATATTTCGGTGATCCATGTCTATGGTTAGAATTCTGGAATAGATTCCAAAACTCCATAGACAAAAATGAAACATTAACAAAAGTAGATAAATTTTCGTATTTAAAATCATTACTAGGAGGAGTTGCCTGTAATGTAGTAAACGGTTTCGCTTTATCTGATGATAATTATGACAATGCTTTGATATTATTAAAGGAAAGATTTGGAAGAGAAGAAATTGTAGTTTCCGCGCATATGTCGAAACTTTTGAATGTTTATCCTGTAAAGGATTAAAATAACGTTATTGAATTAAGGAAGTTAAACGATATTTGCAAAATACAAATTAGAAGTTTAGAATCACTTGACGTAACATCTGGAATGTACGGTCATTTACTGCAGCCAATTCTTCTTAAATTACTACCAGAAGATCTTGTAACAATTAGAAAAAAAAAGAGGAAAATACATTCAATGTAATGGAACTGTTGCAATTTTAGACAGAACAAAATTCAAGGTCGCACATCTACATGTGAATTTTTTTGTAATCTGGATCATCTGGCAGAAAAGTGTAATAAAATTAGCATTGAAAAGAAAAAAGAAATTTTGAAGAAACAGGGGAAATGTTTTTTGTGTCTGCGACCAAAACATTGTATAAAAAATTGTTTATCAAATAAAACTTGTAGAATTTGCAATGGTAGATATAACGAAGCTATTTGTTTCAAATCTAAATTAATTAATGAAAATAAGCATACTGAATCAGAAGAGAATGGAATAGATTCTCAAGATACAGTCGTCTCAACAATTTCTTACAATAACCAAAATAAAATTTTCTTGCAAACATTACCGTAAAATTAGAACAAAATTCCAAAGAAATATTTTCGCGTTTGTTATGTGATTGTGTATCAATGAGAAGCTTTATAACAAAAAAACTGTTTTTCTATTTAGGATTCCCTGCCATTAGAAAAGAAAAGTTGTCAGTGTATACTTTCGGGAATAAAACTCCCATTGAAAAAGATTATGATGTAGTTAAATTAACTCTTAAAAATAAGGATTCTCCAAATTTGAAAATAGACATAGAGGCTTTGGTTACTGATCAAATTTCGGCGACTAATATCCCCGCTCCTGAATTAGACAATATTCCACAAGTGGTTCAACTAGAAAATTTAGTCCTCGCAGACTCACCAGATTGTCAAGAGCCCATTACAATACTAATCGGAGCAGACTATTACTACGATGTAGTTACTGGAAAAATTAAACATCTGAGTAAGAAGTTAGTAGCGGTTGAAACCATCTTCGGCTGGTGTCTTCAAGGTCGAAATAGCGAAAATCAATCATCGCTTGCTCTAAGTGTAATAGTTCGAGAAAATTTGATTTCGGATCAACTAAAGAAATTTTGGGATCTTGAAGTCTCCGGTTTAATCGACTCTAAAAATGAATCTGATGTCTCTGAAAATCAATTATTGAAGAACTTCGAATCAAATATTAAATACGATGAAAAATCTAAACGGTATAAAGTAGGGTTACCATGGAAGTTAGAAGCACGTGAATTGAAAGATAATAGGGAAATTGCTGAGAATAGATTCACGCGGCTTAGAAAGCGATTCCAAAAATCCTCATTTGTTCCTTGAATATCGAGAGATATTACAGAATTACTTGAAACAGGGTATTATATATAGAGTTAGTCCCAGATTCTGATAGTGACTCAAACAACGTTACTTTTTATCTTCCTCACAGAGAAGTAATTCGAAAAGATCGTCCTTCCAGCCAATTACGCATTGTTTATGATACTTCGTCACATGATGCAAATTCCCCTTCTCTGAATAGTTGTCTACATATAGGATCAAACCTTAATCCTGAAATTTTTTATATCCTTCTGAGATTTAGGCTAAATACGGTCGCTTTCATTGCCGACATGAAGCAAGCCTTTTTACAAATAATGCTAAATGGGGAGGATAGGGACGTAACAAAATTCTTGTTTTCGAACGACCCCTCCGATGGTTCACATGGTATATATCGGTTCACCAGAGTTTTATTCGGTATTAGTAGTAGTCCTTTTTTGTTGAGCGCAACAATAAAACATCATTTGAAGAAATATTCGGAAATGTATACAGATACAGTTAACTTTTTGAATGAAAATATTTATGTCGACGATATTATAGGAAGCCAACCGTTTGTAAATCAAGCTGTGACGAATCTGTACGGAACTTTTCCACTAATCTTCTTAGGCGTCTTTTTGGGGAATATAAATTCGCGTTTATTTCCAATCAACTCCAAAAAGATGAATGGGATATGCAAAATAGATAAGGTATTTAAGTCGAGCATTGTAAGTTAGCAAGGTAGATGATGGAAGGCCAGCAACTTTAAACGCATTTTTAGAAGATTCAAGGAGATTAGATTCGTGAAGCCGTCGTTCTGCTAGACGTACCAGAAAGCTGATATAAGCCAGCGGTAAATATAATTTACGTACGCTTAAAATAAGTGTCAGTTTAAGCGACTTAGTTAAAGTTAATGAAAGTTAAGAATTCGAGTACGCGTATTTCTCGGATCTCCTATTTCGGTAGACCTTACTTGATCTTAATTATTAATTAATTGCAGTATTTGTATTTAATTTAATATAAAGGTAAATCCCTTTAAGTGACGTAACATAATAGTATTATATGTTATCAGAGAGAGAGAGAGAGAGAGATTTTTTGAGAAAATTATAATAATAAATAAATATTATTATTATTCAAAATGGCTCTTAGTGGTTCTTTGCCTCAAACTAATCTTGGTGTTCAAGGTGAGACCCAGGGGGGTCTCCACAAAGCTTTAACAATTACTTTAGAAGCGACTAAAATTTTCAAAGATGCCAGTATATCTCTACACAAATGGCAAACTAATTCGAAATCCTTGCACAAGGCATGGCAAAATAAAGGAGTAATTTCGGATGAAAATCCTCATTTTGAAACTTTTGAAAAAGATAATTTGCCCTACAAAGTTTTGGGTATAGCTTGGAATAGTAGAGAAGATTTTCTATACTTTGATATTAAAGAGTTAATAGATTTTGTCTCTAAAAGAATTGATACAAAAAGATTTATCTTGCAAGTTTTAGGCAGAATCTTCGATCCCATTGGATTTTTGGGACCCTTTACTCTAAGGATAAAGCACTTGATGCAGAAAGTATGGCTTCTGGGCGTAGAGGGGGATGGAAGTCTTCCTGATGACATAATTTCCCTTTGGGCTGATTCACTGACTTCTCAATACCACGCTGTTACTTTTCTGACCTTTTAGTGAATAATTTTAAAACACTCGAACTTGACCTTTTTTCTGATACCAGCACAAAGGCATATGGAACAGTAGCTCATCTCCGTGTGACATCATCGAATAAAGATATTCTAACATCATTTGTTGCTTCTAAGAACAGAATAGCTCCTTTGAAAACTTTGACGCTCCCAAGATTGGAATTAATGGGTGCTTTGCTATCAGCTAGATTAAGCAGCAATATTTTGAAAACTCTAAAACTCGATATTCCTTGCTTCTTTTGGACAGATTCGAAAATTACATATTTTTGGGTTCGAGTGTAACCTGAAAGATTTAAGCCATTCATCAAAAATCGAATTCAAGAAATTCGGAAATTGACCTCTCTCTCTCCCCATCAAATTGGCATCATTGCCCTGAAATTTAAAATACGGCTGACATTGTATCTAGAGGAGTGAAAATTTCCAGATTGTTAAATGACATATCTTGGTTACAAGGTCCAGAATGGCTAAGACTTCCTCCAGAATTTTGCCCCGAATCTAAGAACGAAGATAGCCCTAATTCACCTGATTTAGAATATAGAAAATCTAACGATATTGTTCAGCATGAATGTATTATAGAAGAACGAAAAAGTCTATTTGACATCTCCAAATATAGCAACTTAGAAAAAAGTATTAAGAATTACCGCGTGGCAGAAACGATTTATTAAGATGTTGAAAAAATCCAATGTGTTACATGGTCCCCTAACAAGTGAAGAGTTATCAGAAGCTGAAAGATTTTGGATACAATTTGAACAAGAATTCTTCTCTGAAGAACTTAAATCTTTAAAAGATAATAAAATAGAAAAGGAATCCCCTTTATATAATTACATGCCTTATTTAGAGGAAAATAGACTCATAAAATTAGGAGGAAGGCTAGAATTTTGTAATTTGTCTATTAATGAAAAGCATCCTTTGATATTACCCAAAAATTCCCGGTTGACTATATTGATAGTACGTAGAGAACATAACAAAGTAATGCATGGAGGAACAGCCAGTACATTAGCACAAGTTAGATCAAATTACTGGATCCTCAAAGGACGCCAATTAGTTAAAAAGGTTATAAGAAATTGCTTTATTTGTAGAAAATATTTAACCAAGCTTATTGATCAGCTCACGTCACCCTTACCTAGTGATCGTACCAACTGTAACATCGTCTTGTGGTTGAATTAATAAGCTCTAATTAACTGGATTTACCGTTTTTATTATTTCTTTCAAAACACATCACTATATTAATAATTTCATTTACAATTAAAAATCACAACGGAAACTACAAGCAGCTTCGTCCATTTTACGTTCCAGACTCTTCTTCGTCTCTCCTTCCCGCTCAAAGGCCAAAACAGTTCACAGAAGCGACCTCTTTCTAGTCTATCGTGTGCGTGTCAAGCCTCCTAGTGTACTATGTGCCACGCCGATACAGTCTAATTATTTCCTCCCATCCTGGAGAAAACTTTTCACGATAGTTGAGTGGAAAGTTTTTTACTGTGATACCTGAAAAATACTTGACATAGGATCAGTTTAATCAGCAGTAGAGTTAAGAATTATTTCTTGAAATCCCTTTCTTTTAAGCGGAGCTAAAAAATATTTTAAAAAAATAACGTGCAAGTACCTGTTCTATCCGAAATTAGTACCTTATTTTAAGGAAGGCATTAAACTTATCCCTACTAGTCTATGTGAACTTTAACATATACAAAATATCATTTGGTGAAATACTGCTACCAAATGCAAACTTTAAAATACAAATACAAATATTAATTATCAAAAAATTAACATACACATATAAAAAAAAATTTAAAATATTAATACCAAAATTTAAAATAAAAAATTCCAAATATCAAAATACAAATACAAAAGTATAAGATACTAATACCCCAAATTTTAAAATACCAATACAAAATATCAAAGTTTAAAATGCAAATACAAAATATCAAAAAAATTAAAATACTAATATCAAATATTAATATTAATATACAAATACCAATCATTCTAGACAAAAAAATAATAATACAAAGAAAATTCTTATTTTTCCATCAATTCTCATTACAAGTGTGTGTTTTTTTTTCAAGTTTTAAGGGATACGGCTTAAACTATCAGCATTCTGATTCTGTTTTCCCTTCCGATAAGCAATCTCATAATTAAATGCTTGCAAAATTAAGGACCACCTTAAGAGTCTTGGATTAGTCCCAGTATTTTTCTCTAACCAGACCAAGGGATTATGGTCAGTTTGTATGACAAATTTTTGGTGTTCATCAAGATAGCATTTCAACTTTTGCACGGCAAAAATAATGGCTGCACATTCTTTTTCCGTAGTGCTATATTTTTGTTCTGCAAGCGACAGCTTTTTGCTCTGGAACATGATGGGATGTTCTTCGTTTTCACATACTTGCGACAACACAACGCCTATTCTAAGATTGGATGCATCACACTGAATGATGAAGGGTTTTGTGAAATCAGGGCTGTATAAAACTGGATTATTAGATAGTCTCTTGTCTTGAGCTCCTCGAATGCATTCTGGCAAGAACTGTTCCAGTCAACGGTTGATTTTCGATTTCGGCACTTAAGTAAATCTGTCAGTGGAGCTGCGATTACTGAAAATTCGGGAATATATCTTCTATAATAGCCAGATAATCCTAAAAAGGCTCTAACTTGCGTCTTGTTAGTGGGGATTGGGAAATCTTTAATGACCTGAACCTTTAATTCTCCAGGTGTTCTTAAGCCTTGGCCTAACAAATGTCCAAGATATTTAACGTATGCTTGAGCAAATTGACATTTGGATGGCTTGATATGTAATTTAGCGGAGCGTAGGCAATCAAATACATCTTTTAGATGTTTTAGGTGATCATCCCAGGTTAGTGAAAAGATAGCTATATCATCTAGGTAGGGGACTGCAAAGTCTTCACAATTTCTTAATAAGTTAGCCATAAGTCGACTAAAGTAATAGGGCGCATTTTTCAGACCGAAAGGTAACCTCAATGGTTTAAAAGTTCCAAATGTTGTCACAAACGATGCGTACCTTTGCGCTCGGGGACTCAGGGGTATTTGCCAATACCCTCGAGTAAGATCCAAGATAGAGATTTATTTAGCTGCCGATACCTTTTCTAAAAGTTCCTCGATATTAGGCAAGGGAAAGAATTGTGTCCGAGTTACTTTATTCAACCTTCTGTAATCGATACAGGGCCTTGCTTCCTTTCCCTGAGCTTCAACAAGTATTAATGAAGATGTAAAATCAGATTCTCCTGGCTCTATTATTTTCAGTTCTATCATCTTATTAACTTCTGATTTGAGAATTTCAATTTGTCGAGGAGACATACGATAAGGCTTAGCAACAATTGCTCGTTCATATTCTAATTCAATATCATGTTCAGCTAAATCGGTACATCCAGGAATATTCGAAAAAAGATTACTATATTCATATAAAAGTTCTTTGAGCTGTCCTCGTTGAATTTGAGATAATTTTGAATTTAACTGCACATCTCTGATGATTTTGGACCATCCCGACCTTTCGTTTTCAAGTTCCAAACTAGGTATGTTTTCTTTCATGCTTTAAAGGATTAATGCACAATAAGTTAATATTTTCCTCTCGTTGGTGATAAGGTTTTAGCATATTAACATGATAAACGTGGGTTTTATCCTTCTCTGGGAATTTGACCACATAATTTGTCTCAGAGAGTTGTTGCACTATTTCTCCAGGGCCAACCCACTGAACAGATAACTTGTTAGGCCTGGATGGAGCTATGACCAAAACCAGTTCACCCAGTTGAAATTGATGCTTAACGGTCCGTCGATCATACCACAACTTCTGTTTTTGTTTGGCATCTTCCATGTGTAGGATTGCCAATTCCTGACATCTTTTCATTCTATTAATGAGTTCAAATACATAATCCACAACACTGCTTTCTACATGCTCTTCTTATGTCAGTTTCTCGTACAATAACATCACAGGAGTCCTTAGATTTTTCCCGTGAACTAGTTCAGCTGGTGAAAACCCAGTACTATCGTGTATAACAGTCCTTAGGGCAAAGAGGGCTTGAGGCAGAATTTTCTCCCAATCTGGAATTGCCTCCAGACACAGGACACGAAGAATCCTCTTCAAGGTTCTGTGCATTCTTTCCACAGGATTACTTAGTGGATGATAAACAGAACTTCTAACTGATTTACTCCAAATCTTTCTAAAAATTCTGTAGTTAGTGCACTCATGAATGACGTACCTTGGTCAGTCTGTAATTCTCTTGGGAACCCCATTCGGCTGAAAATCTGTAACAATGCATTTATAACAGTTGTTGAGCAAAGGTTTGCTACAGGAATGGCATCAGGATACCTTGATGACATACATAACGCCGTAATTATATATTTATTTCCTGACGGTGTCATTGGTAAAGGTCCACTTGCATAGATGTTAATCTTTGTGAAAATTTCAGTTATTACAGGAACAATTTTTAGTGGGGCCTTCTTTTTATCTTGCGGTTTACCCACCCTTTGACATTTGTCGCATGTCTTTACAAAGTCCTCAACATCACTAAAGCATTTAGGCCAGTAAAATGTTTTGAATATGGCATCTTTCGTTTTAGTTACTCCTAGATGAGCTGCAGCCGCCTCATTGACCTATCGTCATCAAATTTTTTCTATACTTTTCGGGAACAACCAAACATTTACGTTTAGTGTCCTCCTTATCTTCTTTTTGGAAAAATAGTAAGTTATTTTCGACAATATAATGATTTTTCTTTGAAGACCCGCTTTTAGCTTCTTCAAACAGTGTTTTTAATTCAGCACTGTTCATTTGTTCCTTTGCAAAATCTTTATGAGATAATTTTATAAGATTTGATTCAGAAATTTCAGGTTGAATTAAAGGCAAAATATCATCCAGTTCGTCCGGAGATTCTTTATTCTTTTCGTTACTTTCAGGAATAGTTTCTTCTGACATGTTAAGATCTTGTTTACTCTCTTCAGTCAATTTCTTCTGCGAACGTGTTTCCACAGCGTTCACCATATACACTTGTATTTCTTTATTCTTCTTCAAACAATGCAGCAGTCTTATTTCCCAAAAGATATTTTCCTTGATCTAATGAATCTCTTAAAACAGCAGCTTTCGTAATCACATGACCAAACACACAGTCCAACTCAACTTCAGCCATTGGAAGACACACTGTGGTTTTCTCCAGAGGAGTTCGAATCCACACAGTTTCATTTATAAACATGGAAGGCTTTACGTATTTTTTACATATTAAATCGAGAGTTGCACCAGTATCTCGTAGTATAGGCATTTCAATTCCATTCACTGTTCCTAAACTTGTATATGGAGCCAATACATCAGTACCATTTTTAACAGTTTCATTAGACGTGACTGTTTCGTAATTCTTCTTTAGTTTATCACATTGTGGTCTGAGATGTGAATAAGATCCGCATTCACATAACATCGAAGCTGTCTTCTCTTCTCAAAGTCTTTCTCGTAATTTTTTTCATGGACAGGTTACTTTTTTATTTGAAATTTTGACTTGAAATCTTTAGGAGTTTCCTTTGGCCTGGCACCACTATAATTTACACCACCTTGGAAATTGTAACTATTTTTCTTAGGGATTTCTCTTCTGAAACTCTGTTTGATGCTTTCATATTCGTCTAATTTCTCTGCAAGTTCATAGGGAGTTTTTAACTTGATCCAGTCATCAAGAAAATGCTCTCTTACTTCAGCTGGAACACGGTACTTCAATTGTTCAGTTATTAATAGATCTTTCAGTTGCTCGAAAGTTTTAACCTGCAATTCAGCTATCCATTCTGTAAAATAACTATTCAGCTCATGAGCATAATTCCTCCAAGACTTCTCTGCTGATTTTTGATGTCTGTAAAAACATTGCTTCAACTTTTCGCTGTTCAACCTGTACCTCTTCAATATAAGATCTTTTAAATCATAATTATTTGCCCTTTCGGTAGGTTCTCTAGCTAGCATATTAGAGAGTTCTGCTGGTAAAACCGCCAACAAGTAGGCCACCCAATCCTTCTTTGGTACTTGAGCTAATTCTGCCTTCCTTTCAAAATTAATCAAATATAAACTAATCTCATCATGTTTTTCATCAAATTTAGTTGTGATTTGTGTCAATTGAATCTTAGGTCCAATTTCAACTCTTCTTCCAGATTCATCATTTAATGGTTGATTCTGCTGCGATAATACTAATTTTCTCAATTCTAATTCGTGTTGTCTGGCCTCTCGAGCCATTCGCTATTCTCGTTCCCTTTCTTTTTCTTCTTGTTTACTTCTTTCTCGTTCTCTCCTATCACTAATAACTCTGTCGAGAATTATCTTCACTTCCTCTTCAACATAAGATTCGCTATTTAGAATCAATTTTTTTTATATCTACCACCTTGCTGGACTGATCTACTTCAACCCCCATTTCCTCACATACTGATAAAAGATCAGGTTTATTACCTTTAGCTAAATATGCCATGATTTAGGGACTAACAAGATCAGAATGCTTTCCAAAAAGAAAATTAAAATAAGACGAGTAAGAAACTTATTTTTCGATATATTATTTACCTAAAGTAGTTATCGATTTTGCACTGTACCAAAATATGCACAAATATACACTTAAATTATAACGAATACATACATATTCAGCACTTTCGAATTCTATTTTTCAAAAGTTTCAATTGATTAAAATATTTACGTAACTACACTACCAGAATAATCAAACAAGCACAAAAATAAAAAATAAACATTTCAATGCAAAACAATAACATACACCTTAAGTCCAAATTATCTCTTCATAAAGTCTCTTCAAAATTCAATTTATCACTCATTAATTGTCATTTATTTTCAATTTAAAACAAACAAATGCGAGCAAATATGTTAAAAAAAATTCTATCTATAGAAATTCTACAACTTCACCCTTTACTCGAAAATAATAATAGATGTTTATATTTGTAAAAACAAACACATTTTTTATTGAAAATGTTTCCTTGTTTTGACCACTTTTAAATCAAAGAACAACATTCAAATAAAATCTACAGATTTACTTTTTTTTTCCAAAAAAACCAAACACGTCTATTCGCAACAAAAAAAACTATTATCAGACAATAATGAGAGTAAAAATAATTCCGCTGGTATTCTGAAACCACAGAAACAAAAATTTTATTGAACAACTTATAAAAAACAAATTCTTATATGATTCGAATAGCTACACAATTTATGCATTTAACCTTGAGAACTTCTGAAACGTAATGAGTCAGCTTTTTTTTTCTCTCAGTAAAAGAGAAGTCATAAATATTTCGTTGACTCAGCAAAATCAAAAATATTTCTACTTAAATATACACTTTATACATATATATATATTTTTTTACTGCACCTTCAAATCGTGCTATAATTACAATTTTCATAAGTTATTTATCATTCACTCTTCACAAATTCTTAATATTGTGTTTACAATAAAGATTTTTTTTTAAAACACCGTTGAGAGAATATTTTCATTTATATCTCATACATAGAAAACACAGTTTTAAATCAGAATACACTAACTAAAACTAAAAAAAGAACAATTTTATGTACTCAATTCAACCACAGGCAAAATAAATTTTCTTCCTTTTTATAGGATAAATTTTTGTTTTTTATTTAAAAACAAATCATAAATTAACGAGAATAGCAGGGATAAGTAAAAAGCTTTAAAATAATCAAAATCCAGCATTTAATACAAAAAGTGAATTAAGAATGATTTCTGTATTTAATTTGTACCCATATTTTAATACAAAAATTGAGATCAAATTTAAAATACGCCCGAAGGTACTTTCAGATAGAAAAAGTACTTACCCCAACTATTTCTGTTGTTGTTAAAGACACTGTTTTTAGTTTCATCATCCCACCGCTGCCACCAGTCTGTAACATCGTCTTGTGGTTGAATTAAGAAGCTCTAATTAACCGGATTTACCGTTTTTATTATTTCTTTCAAAACACATCACTATATTAATAATTTCATTTACAATTAAAAATCACAACGGAAACTACTAGCAGCTTCGTCCATTTTACGTTCCAGACTCTTCGTCTCTCCTTCCCACTCAAAGGCCAAAACAGTTCACAGCAGCGCCCTCTTTCTAGTCTATCGTGTGCTATGTGTCAAGCCTCCTAGTGTACTATGTGCCACGCCGTTACACAACCAAACGCCAGCCTTTTCAGTCTGCGGCTTGGATTTCGCTGGACCTCTCTACGTCAATAACTTCGGAGAGCTGTATCGTTTTATTTACTTGCGGAGTTACCAGAGCACTTCCCTTGGAACTGGTGTCTGATATGACTACTAACTCGTTTTTACTTGCCTTCCGAAGATTCCTCGCAAAAAGAGGAAATTGTAAAGTAATATACAGTGACAATGCCAAAACATTCCTGAAAAGCAAAAAGGAAATTGAAAACTTATCCAGAATCATCCCAAAACATGGTTCAGAATTTCATCGCCAAAGAAAGGATTATTTGGGAAAATATCATCGAGAGATCCCCATGGTGAGGAGGATTTTATGAACGTCTGGTGAGATCCGTCAAAGAAAGCCTGCATAAAATACTTAGGAAGGCCCTATTAAGTTTTGAAGAAATGACAACTTTACTTACTGAAATAGAAGTTGTTCTCAATCTAAGACCACTGAGCTACGTGTATGAAGAAAATGATAAACCAAGACCACACTCACCCCTATGCATTTTTTAAACTTTGGACAAAATCAACCAACATATCCTGTTACGTTTGCGGAGATCCTAGAAAATGCTTCTACAAAATCATCTCTTTTAAAAAGAAAGAAATACCAACAGTTAATCCTAAAACAACTGTGGAAAAAACAATACTTATTAGATTTGCGAACTGCTCATTCAGTGAAAAACCCGGAAACTTATCCTGAACTAAAGGTAGGTGATGTTGTATTGATTGAAGAGAACACTAAAAACAAGCTTCTTTGGAAGCTAGGTAAAATTGAAAGAACCTTACCAGGGCGTGATAACAAAACACGCTGTTACGAACTAAAGACTAGAGGTGGACTGTTAAAACGAACTGTTCACAACATCTTTATCCACTTGAACTATAGACTGAGTTCTTACAAATTGAAAAAGCTTTTAGAACTTTAAATTTTTATTCCTTTCTTATTTACTGTTTCATTTAGTCTAATATTATCATTTATTTAACCTATCATTTAAACTCATTTATTATCATAATTTTTAAGTGTTAATTAATTTCCCTTTAAAAAGAATTTTGTATTTTTAAAGTGTTTTTATACTTAGTGTTCAGTGTTGAACAAATGGTTTTTGTGACGCCCACAACAACAGGTGCATATTTGTCGCGAGAGGGCGCTAGTGTGTGAAAAAACAGTGTGTAAACAGTGTATGTGTAGAGTAAGAAGAGAGCGTATGGAGAACGCTCGAATAAAATTCCTTTTATCTTAGTCTCGCCATTTAATATGTGTGGTGTAATCTTTTAGAGATTTTAAATTAATGTGTAATGAATCGGTGCAAACTAAACATTGGTCCGTCAGAGCCCGAAATGGCCGGGACTGAAAATAAGGAATTGTAGTATACTCAACGATCACGAATGAAAAGAAAGGAAGCGTCCTTTTAGCGTGGAGAGAAAGTTGTCACTTGGTGAGAGGTCAGTCTTCAATTTTCCTATATTTTGTGTTTTGAGAAAAATATAAGTGTTTCATTTGTGGTTGAGTTAACTATATTTTGTGTTTTGAGAAAATTATATGTGTTTCATAGGTGGTTAAAATAACTTTAAATTTGTGATTGAGATATATGTTATTTTGGTTGTGACTTATTTTGTGTTTTTGAGAAAAATGTTTCATTTGTGGTTGAGATAGTTTTTGTGATTTATTGTGATTTATAAGTGTTTCATTTGTGGTTGAGTTAACTATATTTTGTGTTTTGAGAAAAATATATGTGTTTCATAAGTGGTTAAAATAACTTTAATTTGAGGTTGAGTTAACTTTAATTTGTGATTGAGATAGTTATTTTGTGACTTATATGTGTTTCATTTGTGGTTGAGTTAACTATATTTTGTGTTTTGAGAAAAATATGTGTTTCATAAGTGGTTAAAATAACTTTAATTTGTGATTGAGATAGTTATTTTGTGATTTATAGGTGTCTAATTTGTGGTTGAGATAGTTTTGTGATTTATAAGTGTTAAATTGAGGTTGAGTTAACTTTAATTGTGTTTTGAGATAATTATTGTGATTATATGTGTCTCATGTGTGGTTAAGATAACTTTAATTTGAGGTTGAGTTAACTTTGATTTGTGGCTTAGATAATTAAATTGTGGTTTATTTGTTTTCATTGGTGATTGAGATAACTTTACTTTGTGAAAATGAGTATAGGTAAATTTAAAAAGGATGAACTTAGGAGTATTGCGGATGAATTAAAATTAGTTGTTCCAGACAATGCTAAAGTTCTAGATTTAAGAGAATTAATACAGGAGAGTGAGATTTATAAAAATGATAAGGAAACGTATCAGGCTATTGTTGATTGTGTGTTGGAGGAGATAAATGATAGGAGAAATGAAGACGAAAATAGAAGAAATGAAAACGAAAATAGACTAGAAATTGAAAAAATTAAACTGTCACAGTTAGAGAAGGAGTTAGAAATAGCGAAATTACATAATCAATCGGGCAAAAGTTTACCTTTATAAAATGAAAATCAATTAATTACAACCGAGTGTAATATTGAAAGTTTGATTAAAAGTATCAAAACCTTAACAATCCCGGTACCACTAAGAGCAGAGTCATTTAATTTATTTTTTCAATCTATAGAAAAGGCATTTAAAACTAAAAATGTTCCTGAAAAATTAAAACCCGAAATTCTTTTGAATATTTTAGGAGAAAAGGCAAATAACTTAATGATTTATCTTCGAGATGAAGATTTAAGTGACTATAATAAGTTGAAGGCAATTGTGTTAAAAGAATTTCAACCGACCCCCTATGAATGTTTAAATCAATTTAAAAAGGCCCAAAAATTACCTAGCGAGAGTTATGTTCAATTCGCGTCTAGATTAAGTGCGAATTTTAATTACTATTGCCAATTACGGGAGGTCAATGATTTCAAGTCAGTTTGTGAGTTAGTAATCTCAGATAAGATAATAGAGACGTTAGACCGAGATTTAAATACGCATATTAGCATTAAGCAGGGCGAAATGTGGTTTAAGCCACAAGATCTAGCTCGCGAGTGTGATATTTTTATATCATCCAAGGGAAAAATTAGAGAACAGAATTTATTTCCTAAGTTTAAACGTAATGAGACCTATAATCATCGTGGAGCAAAAAATATTTCAAGCGTAAATCTGTCTTCTGTTAAAAATGTTAAATGTTTTTGTTGCAAATCACGAGAATTCCACCCACTGTATTCATGCTCAAAATTTAAATCTCTCAGCGTCAGTGAAAGAGTGGATTTCGTAAAGGCTAATCATTTGTGTTTCAAGTGCTTTTCCCCTAACTGTAGTGTGAAAACCTGCTGCGCGAAAAATTGTTTTTGTGGAAAACCGCACAATCGCTTGATTCATTTTCTAAAGCGGGACAACCAAACAGTTCAAAGGTCAGTTCTCAACCCGCTCGCAGATGTGTTCGGGGGACCGGGAGGATCGAATTGCGTCGTTCCACCCCAAGGTGAAAATGAAGAAAACAAGTCGTTCGTAGCAACCAGCTTTTTAAAGAATAAAACGCGAACCGTTTTACTGAGTAGCGTCCAGTGCTTCTTAAGGGGACAAATATGGCCTTTTACATGAGGTAAGAGCGCTTTTGGACGTAGGGAGTCAGTCACACTTCATTACGAAAGACTGTGCAGATAGATTACAATTAAAAAATGAGAAAAATTAATTTGCTAGTATCTTGTTTAAATGAGTCAACAATGACAATAAATGGAGGAGTTACGACCTCCATATTTAACGGTGATTTAAGTTTCAAAAAAGGAGCTAAATTTATTAGTTGTAAGAAGGATAACCGATTTGACTCCGTCAAAAATAATAAATGTGTCGCTAGATATGCCAAACGAAATTAAACTAGCCGATTATAAATTTAATATTCCTGGTAAAATTGATGTGTTGTTAGGCGCGGAAATATTTTACGAATTACTGAGACCAGGCCAAATTTATTGTGGAGATTCAAGACTACTTTTACAAAATACTGTTTTTGGATATGTAGTTAGCGGAAGTGTAGGAGATGAGGTGAGGGATAACAATATTCATTGTGGATTAATTAGAGATAGTGATTTAAATACAACATTAAGGTCTTTTTGGGAGTTAGAATCGATTGGTGTCAAAAACGAGAATTGTAGTAGTGAGGAGGACGTTAGCTTTGAAATGTTTAAGCAGAGAGTACATTTTAAAAATGGTAGATATGAGGTAGAACTCCCGTGGAAAAGAGATAGTAATGTGTTAAGTGATAATTTTAGTTTAGCGAAAAGACGACTTGGAAGTCTTATGAGAAAAATGCAAAGGGATAAGGTGTTGTATTCTGAGTATTGTAAGGTCTTGAAGAATTATTTGGATGTGGGAATAATTGAGAAGGTAACAAATCCCTTTATTCCAACGAATAACCCTGTGTTTTATCTTCCTCACCAAGTGATAATTAAAAACGAATCTCTCACTGCGACTAGTGTTTGACGCTAGTGCTCATGAAGAAAAACAATTTTCACTAAATGACTGCCTTTTCCATGGAGTCAATTTGAACCCTAATATTTTAGACCTATTGATCTCCTTCCGTTCGAACAAAATAGCTGTTTTAGCTGATGTGGAAAAAGCGTTTCTTCAAATTTCTTTGGCTCCAAAGGATAGAGATGTAGTACGTTCCTTATAGATGACGGCGAAAATGGTGTGCAGGTGTACAGATTTAATCGAGTTCTTTTGGCGTGAACGCGTCTCCGTTTCTTTTGGCTGCAACGATTAAGACGCATATAGGAAGTACATGGAAAAGTAGTATCCTGATACTGTGCGGACACTTGATCATTGCTTTTATGTGGACGATCTCGTCACTGGTGAAGATGATGCAAAATCAGCATTCGATTTGTCGAGCAAGGCGGCAAAAATCATGAGTGAAGCAGGAATGAACCTGCGGAAGTGGATTTCAAATGACTGTGAGTTAATGAAGCAATGGCAGTTGGAACATTTTGATCATTTAAATATGAACGATTTCGTGAACCATCCACATCGTGTTTTGGGGCTTTTATGGCATCCTCAAAAGACTATCTCAGTCTTCGTCTGACCAGTCTCTTAGACTTCCTTCAAAAAAAAAAAAAAGAACACTAAACGATTTTTGTTGATGGCTGCAGGCAGGATATTTGATCCCTTGGGATTTGCGTCCCCCTTCACCATAAGATTTAAAATTTTGTTCCAAGAAATATGGCAGAGAAAAACGGACTGGGACGAAGAGTTGCTGCCTGATATTAGAGAGAGAGAAGTTTGAACAATGGTGTTCGAGGGCGTCTTTCTTACGTGAACTTCAGATTCCTCGATATGCCCTGCAATGTGATAGTGTGAACTGTCCGGAGTGTGAAATACATACGTTCTTCTCAGATGCTAGTATTAAGGCATATGGAGCTGTTTCGTATGTTAGATTGAGAACCTTTGACAAAATCTCTGTACATCTTTTAGCTTCCAAAAGCCGTGTGACTCCTCTAAAGGTATTAACCCTTCCACGTTTGGAGCTAATGGGAGCGTTGCTTGCTGCGAGGTTGGCGAAAGAAATCTCACGTGTTCTCAATGAGAAAATATCTACAACCAACTACTTTTGGACAGATTCGACTATAGCCTTGAGTTGGATTCAAGGTCCCAGCAACAGATGGAAGGTTTTCGTCGCCAACCGAGTGAAAGAGATACGATCTTTAACAGACAAAGATTCATGGCGTCATTGTCCTGGAAAGGACAATCCATCAGATCTTCTAACGAGAGGCATCAGTGCTGATTCACTGATAAACTGTGAAAAGTGGTGGAAAGGACCGAGTTTCCTACAAGAAGGAAATACTGTTCCTGTGAGCAACAATGTGCTACTTAGTGATGAAAGTGCCTATTTGGAGGAATTAAAACCTACTGAGAGAAAAACTTTGACTGTGATTTTAGACAACAACCTTTGAACCATATCCTCTCTGTATCTAATAATTTTCAGAAAATTTGTGTATTTTCAGTTATATTTACAGGTTCATCAATAATTGCAAAAGGCCTCCAACAAACAAATTGGGCCACTAAGGATGTGAAATTCAACGAGCTGAAATTGCCCTTGTGAAGCTGGTCCAGCAAATGGAATTCAACCTCGAAATAAAAGATTTGTCCTGTAAGGGTATGGTTAACCCTCAAAGTAAGATTAGAAATCTCTCACCATTCTTAGATTCCGAAAATGTGCTCCGAGTAGGAGGTAGACTGGCCCACAGTAAATTGTGTTTTGATAAAAAACACCAGATAATTCTTCCTAATAATCACAGATTAACAAAAAAAATTCGAGTAGTGTTAGTGAAAACTAAAAATGGAATTTTTAAACGTCCAATAACTAAACTTTGTATTTTACCTTTTTTCAAGTGAATAATGTATGTGAAAATTTCAAATTTGTGTATTTTTTCAATTCAATTTTGTGTGTTTGAGTACTTTATCTTTTGTGTATTGAACGATATTACTTTTATTGAGTATTAGTGTTTTCTGTATTGAGTATTATTGTCTTTGTAATATGTGTATCATTGGTTTTGTGCATTATTGTGTTATGTGAAAGTTGTTGAATGTGTCATTCAACCCGGGGGTGGATGTTCAGTGTTGAACAAATGGTTTTTGTGACGCCCACAACAACAGGTGCATATTTGTCGCGAGAGGGCGCTAGTGTGAAAAACAGTGTAAACAGTGTATGTGTAGAGTAAGAAGAGAGCGTATGGAGAACGCTCGAATAAAATTCCTTTTATCTTAGTCTCGCCATTTAATATGTGTGGTGTAATCTTTTAGAGATTTTAAATTAATGTGTAATGAATCGGTGCAAACTAAACATTGTTTAACATTTTATTGTATTTTCGACTTCTTGGTTGTATAACTTATTATATATTTGCATTTATTGAATGATGTGATTAATAAGTTAATTAATCTTTGGAGAGTTCAGGTGGGGAGTGTGAAGAGAAACATTCCTCTTTATTTTGTCTACAATGGCGCCAGCCAGCCCATCGCTTATAATTTATTGCTGATCAGTGTAATAATTATTTTTATTAAGCAGAATAAAACTAGATTTTGAAGGGAGAGGTTGTGTGACAATGTCTCTCTCTATTTGAATAGATATTGATTATGATTTCGTTTCAATTCTTCACCATTTTCAACAACTTTCGGATCGGCACCCTATTCATCTACAGTGGGTCCCTTCTCATGTAGGCCTTCTCGGGAACGAAGTTGTGGACGACCTTGCGAAGGCGGCTACCAGCAATCCTGTGGATCCGGAAGACCACATGGTCCTTACATCGACTGAGATCTACTCCAGGGCTAAAGAATTAATATGTAGAACCTGGGTAGTCCCTCCTGTACACCCATGGTACTTTCAAAGTCACCCTGGATCCACCATATAATTCAAGGGCTCCGGATCATATCAAACGACATTCTCACAATTTTCGACTGGTCACCTGAGGTGCATGAATTTTGAGGGTGGCAAAAGAAGCTTCCCAATTTTTCACAAATGTAACATCAGTCCTTTTTCTCCTCAGCACATTCTGCAATGACTGGGTTTTTCCTGTGAAGAGGCTGTTGCATCCCCTCTGTAGCTCTTAGACTTTGTACAGATTTATCGACTCATGGATCTGGTTTATAGTTTCGCTACACCAGAAGGGGATTAGTCCCACTACCACCACATCAATTAACGCAAGTGATGAAAGCAGCGAAATTTACCTTTCGAGAACAGTGACCTTATCTATCGCGCATGCGCAAAAATTTCACCCGTATTCTCAGAGTTGAAACGAATAACCTTGGCACAAAACAGAGCTTTTTTTTTTTTCATGAAATATTTAAAAGAATTTTTTAAGAGCATGATTTTTTAAAGTTAAACTTAACACATCGATTGTAAACAGCGGTAATTTTTAAACAAAAATAATGCTAAAATATTTCTCGCAAAAAGGGAAGAAAAAAAACGAAAAGCGCAATTTTTTTTTAAATCGTAATTTTTAAGCAGTTTTTTTAATCTTTGTGCAGATTACGTGTAATATCGTTCTACACACACGGAAAAAAAAGTTTCGTGAGATTATTTTTATGAATAAAGTTATTAAGTATTTAAATAAAATTCTGAGTATTTTTTGAAAAATCATAAAAAAAAAGTTTTTGACACTTTATTTTTTAAATGACTGATTCTAAAATAGAAAATCATGAACTTTTTTAGTGTAAAATATCGTTTCATAAACGCGAAAAAAAGTGCAAGAGGAACGATTTAAAAATCATTTTAATAAAAACGTATCGATTTTGACTCGTTTTAGAAAAAATCATAAAAAATAGAAAAAAATCATTATTTTGAAAATAAGTTATACCGTATCGTGGCGAAGTAAATGATCTTTCCGATTCTGTAATTATTTTTTGTCTGAGTCTCATAAAAAGAATTAGATCGTGTTTTAAAAACGTCTGGTCAAAATAAAAAAGGTCGAAGCAGGCCCGCTTTTCCGCTTAGGCACGCTAGGCACATGCCGAGGGAGAAAAAATTAAAATTACAGAGAATGTGTACAACCCCCCTAGTGTTTATTAAAAACCCAATTATTCTCTTTCATTTTTATAATTAATCTTCGTTTCGCTATCGACCAAATTATTATATAAATCACTTGGCTTTTTCTTCCCAAATCATATTTTGTTTCATGTGTGTGTATACGGTTATTAAATTCTTCTCAAAACTCGAAATTAAATCTTTATCGCAGCGTTTCTCAAACTGTGGGGCACGCCACCCCCCTAGAATGGTGTGATAACCCTACTTGGGGGAAAGGCGAGCATATCACGAAAAATCGAAAAAAATATTTAAAATAATTATTAATTTAATAAAATAATTTGCAATTTAAAACAATTACAGAATAAAATACATTCTTACGTAATAAAAAATGAAATACACATTCACATCGATATAATACACACTACTTATAAATGTATCAGTACTGCACAAAGTATTTGATTGTTAATTTATCATTATTCAATTAAAAACAAGTGTAGTAATTAAAAGTGACTCCCTTGGGCTTGTCACGTACAAAATTATATGTAAAACTTTATATTTATCTTGATAATTAGTACGGTTTATAATTAAAGTCGTATTGTAACTCAGTTTTACCATCTCTGTGGACATTATAATTACATTCAATACATTGCTATTGTAAGAAGGGAGGGGGCGATGAAAATGTGTTGCAAATATTGAAAGTTTGAAAAGCACTGCTTTATCGCAATCTACAGCACTCTTTTTGGTATGAATTCCTTTAGAGTCTAAGCAAGATATCTATACACAAGGACGGGGGTTCAATCTCCCCCCTCCTCATACACCAGCAGATTTTTAATCTTTAGCATAAAAATTACGTCTCAGCACTTTTTATCTCTTAAAAAAAACTTAATTTCCCCCTTAAAAATTATAGCTTTAGTTAAATGCTTTAGTTTTCTAGTTTTATTATTAAATTATCGTGTCAATAAGATTCATATATCCAAGCTGCTAAATATTTTGTGCGGGTTTGCTTTTTTACTCTGTGCTTTGAGAGATGTTGTGAAGGCACCAAAGAGCGGTGAGCGCCGGCGAGTTTCTCTTCTTTTGAGTGGCAGCAGAGGGAGGAAAGGCGCTCCGAAAGGGGATTCCTCTAGATGCGTTTGGAGGAAGCAGACGGCTATGAGCGTGCGCGATAATATTTAACCTTTTTTATATGCATCCTTGTAAATACTTAATAAATGTTTTATTTAAATTTAGAAACACTCGTAGCCACAGCATTTATTTCGCACTTAGTTTAGAGATTTTTAAATAAGTTGTGAGAATTGAACATTTTCTGGCGCCCCCGGGTGGGCTACGAGTGTTAGAAAAACATTTTTGAATATAAGAAAGAGGAGCATGGATGCTTTAAAATTGAGACGCACGCCGTTGAGGACAGCCTTTACGAAGGCTGTAAATCATCTTCAGGAAATTATTGAAAACGATCCTGTTGATAAGAATGCCGTAGAAACGGCTTTTGAAATGCTTGATGCAAAATCCGTTAAGCTGAAAAAATCGACGAGGACATTTTTAGAATTAATGATCGAGACAAACTGTACGCAAGAAGCGTACAATATTGAATTTGAAGCCATGAAGGCTATACTGAAAAAATGATTGCCTGGCAAGTCCGTGTGAAAAATATCATGAAAACAGATGCTTTGGGACAGAAGGACAACCACAGCCTGGTCACATCTTCAGCTTCATCTCTGCGTCTTCCTAATATTCAGTTCCAGCAGTTTTCTGGAGAATTGACGGATTGGCTGCGATTCCACAACCAGTTCAAGAGAATTCATGAAGATGAGAGCATTGATGATGGAGACAAGTTCCAGTACCTTATCCAGGCAACAACTCCAAAATCCCGGGCCAGGGATATAGTTGAAAGTTTTCCGGCGACACCTGAAAACTACAGAAAGGCTTTTGAATACTTGAGAATGCGGTTCGGACAAGAGGATGTCTTGATTCAGGTTTATGTAAGAGAGCTTTTAAAGCTTGTCCTACAAAATACAGAGAAGTGAAGAAAGTCAATTTATCTTCGCTGTATGACAAGATTGAGGCCCAGCTACGCGCCTTAGAGTCCTTGGGAGTCACCAAAGAGAAATATGCTGCCATGCTGTTCCCGCTGGTGGAATCCTGTCTTCCCTCTGAAATTCTGCGCGCCTGGGAGAGATACGTAGGCTGTTCATCAGATGAATCAGGTAAGAAAGACCTTGATTCTCTTATGAAATTTTTATCGATAGAAGTATCGAGTGAAGACAGAATAAAACTTGCTAGAAATAGTTTTGATTCTGAGAAATCTAATTATAAGAACAAATTAGGAAATCTTTCCACTACTGCAACTGCTGCAGATTTATTTAATAGTAACTTTAAAAATAGAGGAAAGACTTTAAATTTAATAATAATAATAATAATTGTATATTTTGTGAAAAAGAGCATGCCTCTGAAAATTTTTGTGAAGCAGCTTCTATGTTATATGAAGTTAAGAAGAATGCTATAATTAAGAGAGGCGTGTGTTATATTTGTTTAAAAAAGGGTCACATGTGTCACATTCATGTAGATCAGATGTTAAATGTATAATATGAAATAAACGGCATTATACTGTATTATGCTCTAAATTGCCTTTGAGATCAGGTTTGGAAACCAAAGTGCAAGTATTGAGAATAGCACGACTGCTAGTTCATCTAGCTCTAATGTTTTTAGCTAATCAAGCTTTGCACTTCTGAAGAGAGTTCTCTTTTACAGACTCTTGTGGTTATGTTGAAAACGGAAACCATAAGAGTTTAGTGAGAGCTTTTAATTGACACCGGATCTCAAAATCTTATATTTTAAAATCCACTGCTGAAAATTTAGGATTTAAATATGAAGGAGAAGAAGAGTTTGTTCATTCTTTATTTGGTGGTTCAAAAAAAAATGTATAGGCATAAATGTTATAATATTTGTTTAACTGATATCGATAATTATTATACTTGTAATCTAAAATGTGTATGACCGAGAAATTATATGTAATAATGTTCCGAGTATCAGACATGGTCCTTGGATAAATGAATTAAAAAATTAAAAAATTAATTTGTCAGATAGCGGGTCATAAATTGGGAGGAAAATAGAAATATTATTAGGAGCAGATGTAGCTGGAAAACTACTGACTGGAACTATGTTCTATTTAAAATCTGGCTCTGTAGCAATAAAAACTAAATTAGGGTGACGTTTATGGGAAAACCTATAGAAATGAAACTAAATATGATAAAAATCATTTTATGAATGTTACTTCTATATTTGTAAATGATATGTGTATTTCCGATTTGTGGAAGCTCGATTCTCTTGGTATTACAGATCCCGTAGAAACTAAGACAAAACTAGAAATACAAAAGAGATACTAAATCATTTTCAAAACCATAAGTGTAGATATTAGTGGTCGATATGAGGTAGCTTTGCCTTGGGTTATGGATAATAAACTTTTATCCTCTAATAGGAAATTAGCTGAAAATAGACTTGAAAAAGTACTAAAAGGAAATTAATTGCAACGGGTAAATTTGAGGAATACCAAGATGTTTTAGATCTTTTGGTTATCAGAAAAATAATTGAAGAAGTTAATGATGACAAAAGAAAATTTTGTTCATTATCTCCCGCATAGGCCCGTTATTAAAGAAAAAGTACAAGTAAAATAAGACCTGTTTTTGACGCGTCCGCGCGAACAAAGGGCTCCCCTTCTCTAAATGATTGTCTGGAGAAAGGCCCCAACTTTATTGAAGTCATACCGACTATACTTAATCGTTTTCGAAAATATAAGATTGGGGTTATTTCGGACATTGAAAAAAGCTTTCTTATAGATAGGAGTATGAGCAAGATAGAGATTTTTTGAGATTTATGTGGTATGATAGAGAAAATAGGGACCACATTAAAATCTATCGTCACCGTCGTGTAGTTTTTGGAGGACATCCAGTCCCTTTTTTACTGCGCTACATTAAATCACCATTTAGATAATGCTCATGGAAACTTTGATAATGTGTAGCTAAAATTTTGAGAAAATCATTTTATGTTGACAACTGTGTAACTAGTTTGAGACTGAAGAACAGTTGCAAAAATTTATAGTTGAATCTAAAAATATCTTTCAGCACATTTTAATTTAAGAGGCTGGCAGTCAAACGTTTTATTAAATCCTGAAAATTTTCCAGTTGAAAGCCAACCTGATAACTTTGAGACTATGGTTTTAGGATTAATTTGGAACCTCAAAGATGATTGTTTATCATGTAATATTAACTGTCAGAAAAAATGAAGGTAAGGCTATAACGAAAAGATCATTGTTATCCATAGCTAATCATATATTTGATCCGATCGGTTTTACGGCTCCTGTGACTTTAAAATCAAAATTAATTTTACAGGAAATTTGGAAATTAAAATTAAAATGGGATGAAATCTACCTAAATATATTTTAAATCAAGTTAAAAGTGGTTAGAGCAACTCAAAGTATTAAATACCCCCGATGTTTAAAGCTCTAATGGAATTAAACGGCTAACTTTGGTGTTTTGACGCTAGTACTCCCTATCTATAGCAAGTATTAAAATACCTCGATGTTTATACTTCGGAAACTAACATTTTCTGAATTTGATCATGCGGAAAAAACTGTAATTAAATTAATACAAATGGAAAAATTTGAGGAGTAACGGATGAAGAATTGCGTCCTTTAAAACCATTTTTAGATAAAACGGTAAGGTTTTGCGTGCTAGAACAAAACTTAGTTTTCGAAGATACAGACAATTTTAAGTTTCTATCATTTTACCTAACGAACACCCAGTTGTTCATTTGATGATCGTGCGTAAACATGAGGAACTTATGCATGCAGGTGCTATCAATTGTAATGAATCATTTGCGAGAAATTTTTGGATTTTAAAAGCGCGAAATTAATTAGACAAATAATACAAAAATGCACTAGGTGCAAGATTTTCAGCTCAAAAAACGGAAGTGGTACCATCTTCTTTACCGAAAGATAGAGGTAAGCAACTCTAAAAATATTTCAAGTTAGTAGGAGTTGATCTTGCAGGCCCACTTCATTTAAAGATAGACGTAAGGGCTGGGTAGTATTATTTACTTGTGCTGTATTCCGTGCAGTGCATTTTGAACTTATTACATCTCTTTCTACCGCAGCATTTTTACAATCTTTAAGGAGATTTATTTCGAGAAGAGGCCGACCGACCATTATTTATTCGGATAATGGAACAAATTTTTGTTAGTCTAATAGCGCACTAAATTCTATTGAAGCTGGGATGTAGTAATTTCTAAAGCTAATATCAAAAAATAAAGTGGAAATTTTAACCCTCAGTGCCGCGTGGTGAGGATTTTGGGAAAAGAATGAGTTAAATGTTAAAACAAATTTTGAGAAAAAATGTTGGGGAGAGCGCTTCGTTATATTACGAAGAGTTAAAAACACGGTATTATGTGAATGTGAACATGTGATCAATTCTAGACCCTTAACTTATTTTTACATGAGGATGTTAATGATTTATCACCGTAACACCAGCATGTTTTTACAAGAAATCGAAATGTCAGATGTAACTGACATAGATTGTCTAGATCATCCAGAAATCAGCAAGAGGATTGGGCATGTTCAAACCATTCGGGAACAGCTTAGGAAAAGATTTAGGAGTGTGAGTACCTAGGCCAGCTCGGGAGCAAACGCACAGCATCACCGTAAATTAAGACCCTTAACGGTGGGAGAAGTAGTTGGTGAAATAGTTTGAAGAATCGAACTCTGTGGTCTCTTGCTAGGTAATTCAACTGATTCCTGGAAAAGATGGACATGTTAGAGTCGCTCGAGTCAAAACTGAGACTGGGGAAAACTGGTCAGACTGTGCAAATACTTTATAATCTAGAACTGCAAGAACCAGAGATTAATTTACCAAAAAGATCTGACTGATTCTATCATTCGCACGAGGAGAGGCGAAAAGTAATTTCTCCTAAGCGTTTGACATATGCCTAAAATGTATTATGTAAAGCTTTTTTTTTACTGTACATTTTGCTTTATTTTAAACACCAGCATTCTGTAGCAATATTGTTAATCTTACGGTTGTATTTTATATGTTGTATTTGAGTTTTACAACGGAAAACTCAAAGGTGGAGAATGTTGTGAAAGCATCAAAGAGCAAGGGTGGACGAGGTTGACCTGGAAAGCGGTGAGCGCCGCTAGTTTCTCTTCTCTTGAGTGGCAGGGGGGGAAAAAAACGCTCCGAGAAAGGGATTACATAGATGCGTTTGGAGGAAGCGGACGGCTATGAGCGTGCGATAATATTTCTAACTTTTTTATGCATCCTTGTAAATCTTATATATATATAAAAAAATGAATGTTTGTATGTATGTCATCGATGAACTCAAAAACTACTGTACCGATTCTTATGAAAATTGGTATATATATGAATTTTCCACGGAGAAGGTTTGTATAATATGCTCATTGATGCCACTCGCCACCAGGTGGCGCTGCAGAAGTAACAACTTCTGCCCCGTTCAACCGATTGTCATGAAAATCATTATGACCATGTATTTTTACACAGAGGAAACGAATATGATATTCGTAGTAATGGAAGTTACCACCAGATGGCGCTTCCATGTATCAAGTTCAATACTGATTTTTAATAGATATCTATACGAATTCGATATAAATAAAAGTTCTCAAAATATATTTTTGGTGCGATAAGAGTAAAATAAAACTATAAACTTTCTTTTCTTCTCTATCTCTTCTTCTCTTCTCTTTCTCTTCTCTTTCTCTTCTTCTCTATCTCTTCTTCTCTCTCTCTCTCTTTCTCTATTCTCTCTTTCTTCTCCTCTATCTCTTATTCCCTTCTCTTCTCTTCTCTATCTCTATAAAAATAATTGTTTACCTGTATGTCTTTCTAGAATCGTAAACTATGTATTTGATTATGTGAGAGATATCATTCTAATGAATTTCATATATTGTCGTTACATGTTGTCATGCTGATATGGATTGAAACAAATGAAGCGAACGATAGATGACATTTCGAGTCGAGAGTGACATAAGAATTTGTGTAGGTTGTGAGAATTCATGTACTAGCTTACATTAAACAGACAATATTGTGCGTATTTTTTATATTTGGGAGAGTTTTTCGAATAATTTTTGTGCATTTCATCGTAAGCTGAATTAATTTAGATAAATACTTCAATCGGATCGAATATTTGTAGTTTCCGTGAGCTGATTATATTCATTTCTACAGTGAATTTACGAAGATCATCAGTATGTATGTGAAGGATTTGACTGCTGATTGACATTCCGAACGCATTTGCTGTGCGGTTTTCTTATTAGCATCTTATATCATCTGCGACTTTAGCGACGTTTTATAAATTCAAAAGCATCACGTCGTTCCTGTATAATTATGCCTCCAAGGCGACGAGCAAATGGCCGATCTACACCTCAAGCACGAAAGAAGAGCATTACGAGCCTCAGGATCAGACGAGCAACGAGCATTAAGGCTGGCAAATTTTCGAGTGCACGCCACTGAGACCCGTTCGTCTGAATCGTCTGACCAACGAAGTAAGATTAGAAACTGATCGAATACGTACTAATCAGATCCGTTCTCTGAGAGAACTGGAATTACGGGAAAGAAGGCTGCAAAATGTTCGAATAAGCACTGCTCGATCAAGACGAACACTGCACGTTGATTTGAATCTTAGTGCATTCCATTATGACAGTAATAATGATTACAGTCTTCATCCAAATGTCGTCATTGGAAAAATGGATAAAATTTGCATGTATTGTAGTGCACTCAAGTTTAAAAATGAAACGCGTGGAATGTGCTGCGCCAGTGGAAAAGTTAAGTTACCAGAATTACATTCACCACCCGAACCACTGTCAACGTTTCTATCTGCTGTTACACGTGTGTCGAAGCATCTCTTTGAAAACATCCGCAAGTACAATTCCTGCTTCCAAATGACATCGTTCGGTGCAACGAACATCGTGCGCGAAAAATTATATGCCGACATTCAGAGTCCAAGGGCAAATTTATCATCATGCCGGATCGCTTCTACCATTGCCGGACGCAGATAACAAGTTCCTTCAAATTTATTTTATATGGCAAACAGTGATGAACAAATTGAACAATGTCATTATAATGCGGGCACTAGACGAGAAATTGTGGGTGCGTTACAAGGCCTTTTCGATCAACACAATGAATTAGTTCGGTTGTTTAAAACCGCCATTCAACGAATGCCAGCCGATGACTATGCAGTTGTGATTCGAGCAGACAAAAGACCCGTTGGCCTAACACGAGAGACAGTTCAATGCAAAAGCAATCGATGAAGTGGCGATCATTATAGTTGGCGAAGAATTTGAATCGCGCGGCATAATTCTTCATCGCAGAAGTGGTGACATTCAGCGAGTCTCCGAAACTCATCGCTCATACGACGGATTGCAGTATCCGATTCTGTTTTGGCGAGGAGATGATGGATATCATTTTAACATCAAAATGATAAATTCACAAACAGGTGAAGGGAACGACGAATAAGAAAGTCAGTGCCGTGAATTATTATTCGTATCGACTGATGATTCGTCAAAACGCTGAGAACCACATTCTGAAATGTAGACAATTGTTCCATCAAAATATATCGTCGACATGTACGCAGATGGTTGAAGCTGAACGGCTATTACATATTCGATTGAATCAAACCGAGTTGCGTTCTGAACAGTACATCCATTTACGAGACGCAATCGTTAATGATGGTAACGTCAATCCAAACGAATTGGGAAGAATGGCCATATTACCGTCTACATTCACGGGAGTCCACGGAACATGCATGAATACGCACAAGATGCGATGACATACGTTCGCGCATATGGTCGTCAGATTTGTTCGTCCCCTTTGCATTCAATCCAACATGGAATGAAATTAAAGAACTTCTATTAGTTGGACAATCATCTTCGGACCGCCATGACATTACCGCACGCGTATTTAAGCAAAAAATTGAAATGTTTGATGGATTTTATTATCGAGCATCATGTTTTTGGAGAGACACGCTGCTGGATGTATTCCATTGAATGGCAGAAAAGAGGACTGCCACATGCACATATTTTGGTTTGGTTAATCAACAAAATTACGCCAGATCAAATTGATCAAATCATCTCAGCAGAAATACCAGATAAGCACATTGATCCAAACTTATTCGACGTCGTCACCAAAAATATGATCCATGGCCCATGTGGCGCATTCACACAATAATTCATCATGCATGTCTGATGGGAAATTCACGAAACGATACCCAAGAAAGTTGGTTTCCGATACTATCACTGGCAATGACGGATATCCACTGTATCGTCGACGATCAGTTGAGGATGGTGGAAAATCCGTCGTTCTGAAAGTACGAAACATTGATATTGAAGTAGATAATCGTTGGATTGTGCCATATTCACCACTGCTTTCAAAGACCTTGAGAAAGCACACATTGATGTTGAGTATTGCAATTCAGTGAAGTCGATCAAATACATTTGCAAATATGTCAACAAAGGAAGCGACATGGCAGTCTTCGGGTAGGGGATGTAGCTGCAACGCTCGATGAAATCAACCAATACCAACTTGGACTCTACATAAGCAGCAATGAAGCAGTATGGCGCATCTTGTCATTTCAATCCATGAACGACATCCATACAGTACATACACTTGGCGGTGCATCTCGAGAATGGACAGCGCGTGTACTTACAGCAGATAATGTACAGTGCAAGAAGCATTGGTTCCACGCGGCAACAACTTTAACTGCGTTTTACTATCACTGATAGCCAAGATGATCTTTTTGCTAAAACTTTGCTTTATTCTGAAGTACCGAAAATTCTACACGTGGAATGCATCGACTAAAGTTTCAACGTCGCAAAACAAGGTAAAGCAGTTGAAGGACATACCAATTTATATTCCAGTGATGCATTGGGTCGTCTGTACACTGTTCATCCGAACAATACAGAATGCTTCTATCTAAGATTGCTGTTGATCAATATACGTGGACCAATATTCTTCCAAGATTTAAGAATAGTCAACGGTCAGCTGTAGCGCTACTTATCGCCGCTTGCCAAGAACTAAATCTTCTTAAGAATGATGCACATTGGGACACTGCACTAGCTGATGCATCGAATACTGCTCGACCACAGCAAATACGCACGCTATTTGCCATAATATTAACAACCTGCTTCCCATCTAATTCAAAAGATCTTTGGGAAAAATACAAGGACTACATGAGTGAAGATATTCTACATCGTTTGCGCGCTGCAGAATCAAAATCCCGGACATGAAATTCACACCAAACGTGTATAATGAAGCATTGATTTTGATTGAAGACGCTATGTTTGACAATCGCTATTACAAGGCACTGGTGCAAATGGGAATGCCTGCTTCAAACCGACCTGCAAACAACCTTTTTGATCGTGATTTGCAGCTTGAGAACACCCACTATGATTCTGATGAACTGGGGACATTCGTTAGGACAAATCTTCCGCAGTTGATTCAGGAACAACGCATTGCGTATGACAGATTATGCGTGCAACCACAGAACAAAGCGGTGGACTGTTTTCATAGATGCGCCCGGTGGTACAGGAGGTAGACTTTCTTCTTTCACTAATTTTAGCAACTTCATACGATCACAAAATAATATTGCACTGGCTATTGCATCATCTGGAATTGCGGCAACTCTTTTGGATGGTGGCTGAACAACGCATTCAGCATTGAAACTGCCGTTGAATTTGCAAAACACTGCACCAACATGCAACATCAGCAAAAAACTCTCGGAATGGGAAAAGTACTCCAAACGTGTCCAGATTACCATATGGGACGAATGTACAATGTCTCACAGAAAGCATTGGAAGCGCTTGATCTAACTGCGAGATTTCAGAGGAAACACGACGATCTTCGGTGGCGCACTCATTTTATGTCTGGTGATTTTCGACAAACACTACCAATATCACCACTGATCAACACCCGCTGATGAACTTCATGCATGTCTTAAATCATCAGTTCTATGGCGTCATTTACAGAAATTGACTTTGAAAACTAACATGCGTGTACAACTACAACGGGATGCATCGACTGGAATATTTTGCAAAACAATTATGGATATTGGAAATGGGCGAATGGAAATTGATGAATCTACACAATGTATCACCCTGCCAGCAAACTTCTGTAAGATAACAGAAAGCATCGACGTAATTGGTGCAAAAGGTTTTCCCAAACATTGCACAAAACTACAAAAACCATCAGTGGCTCAGTACGCGTGCTATATTAGCAGCCAAAAACATTCGATGTCAATACCATCAACTTCACCATTCAGCATGGAATACCCAGTGAAACGACAACATATAAGTCCATCGATACTGTGGAGAATCAAGATGAGGTTGTCAACTATCCAACTGAATTCTTGAATTCGCTTGATTTGCCAGGCATGCCACCGCACGTTCTTACATTGAAAATTGGCGTACCCATCATACTTCTTCGAAACATAAATCCACCACGACTTTGCAACGGAACCAGACTCTCAGTCAAGAAAAATGATGAACAATGTTATCGAGGGCAACAATTTTGACTGGAAAATTCAAGAGGTGAAGACGTCCTGTTGCCACGTATCCCAATGATCCCGACAGATATGCCATTCGAGATTCAAGCGTTTATAGTTCCCGGTGCGACTCGCTTTCGCAATGACTATTAACAAGCACAAGGACAATCGTTACAAGTGTGTGGATTAAATTTGGAGAATCATGCTTCTCACATGGACAGTGCTCACGTGTCGGAAAACCTTCTGATTTATTCGTCTACGC